>JAEMOT010001742.1:22468-53541 GCA_019297695.1 Apostasia ramifera | reverse complement strand
TATAAATAATATGCAAATAAACTATAAAATAATATAAAATATATTATAAAATTAATGGCACATAAATTTAATTATTTAATAGAATGAATTAATTATTATATATTTATAGAATATATGTAATAAAAAGTATTTAAATTATGTCTAATTTAGTCAAAAATAAAAATATTTTAGACAGCACAGCAGTTTAACCAAACAGTTCTGCTTTTGATGACAGCTTTTAACAGTAGTTTATCAAACATATAAAACAGCTTTATTCAACAGCACTTTTTTATACCGCTATATAATATAACACTTTTTTATACAGCACAACAATGCCAAACAGAGCCTTAGGTGGCGGCAAAGAAATGAGGCATTCGCGACGTGAATTGATTTTAGGACAAATCAGTGCTTTAGTGTGGTATTGAGGAAGAGAAAAATATGTATTATTAAGAGTAAAAATATAATTTTAATGATTTACTAAGAGATTTTTTTTTTAAATAGATTTTGATTAAATTTTAACTCAAATGTGTGTATATATAAGATTTTATAATATTTTAAATGTGCATGATATAATTAATTAAGAATAGGTGGGTAAGATATAAATAAAATTAAATTACATGAAGTATAGGTAATTACTCTTTTTTTTTTTTTTTGATAGAACAATTCAGATAATATTGAACTTTCAGATCAGATAATGGTGCACATCAATATTTCGAATGTAAATTCCACCGATGCTTCTAGAGGATCTGGGCTGCTGGCCAGACCTGAGAGATTGGGAGAGGAGAGCGAGAGGGCTTCGGGATGACGATTCCTGCACTGCAAAACTATAAGCTGCATCTTCCATCGCCGTCTTTTTCCCTTCCACTTCCGTCAAAATGGTTGCGCCAATGCTCCTCTGTCGCCATAATTTCATCTTCTTGTCACCGATCGCTGATCGATGTATCGCAGCAGCTCCGTCTGTCAATGAACTATACTCCTCACTTCTGTGGCCCCGCTTTATCTTCTCCAATGCCACCAGCAGAAAGCAATCCTATCCACGACGGCGGGGGAATTTGGGGTAACAATGGCGGCCGAAACGGCAAAAGGAACAACCCGGGGTCCTGGTGGTGGTGGTGGTGGTGGTGGGAAGAGAGATGTTCCTCTTTTGCATCAGATGAGTGGAGGAACGAATCTGTCTCTTCTTCTCCTACCCTCCTCGCCTGTTTCTTGTTGTCTGCTTATTTTGCGCTGTCCCCAGCACTATCCCTAGCTTCGTCGGTGGTGACCCCCTGCAGCGGCACGGCCGTGTGGGAGGTGAGGGGGGGCAAGTGGACGAGGTTCTTGCCTGATCCATCTCACAATTCCTTTGCTGTAGCTGGCAAAGAGAAAAGCATCGGAGGCTACTCTTTCCGCTTTCTTGGCTTTGGCGATGGCCTGCAGCTCTCCTGGCAACGGTGCAGGGATGCTTTTCTGCGTTTGTTGCTTCCTGAGGGGTACCCTGGCAGCGTCAGCTCCGACTATCTTGAGTATTCTCTCTGGCGAGCTGTCCAGAGCATTGCTAGCCAGATCAGTGGCGTCCTTTCCACTCAGGTCTTCCACATTCCTGCTTCTGCTTTAGCAATGCTTCCATTTCATTACTTTTCTGTTGTGTTTTTCTTTGGAAAAATTGCAAAAATAGGCTGAGTTGTCTGATGCTTGCATCAAAAACTTTGTTTTCCATCTCTTGTGTAAGTTTTGCTTTATTAGTTCTTTGAAATCTTGGAGTTATCATGTTGATTTAGGTCGTCTGTCTGACCAAGTTGGTCAAAAATCTAAATTTGGGTTTTCAGGAAGTTAGAATACTTTCTTTTAAAGATTATTTTTTGCAAAAACGTAATAATCATTTCCAATGATTTTTCAGATTGTTATTCTTGTTAAGAAGTTTACTTTTGCAGAAATCAACTATATTATACTACCCTTTTATTTTTAAGTAGAAAGAGAGCCCAACAGCATACATCTTATCTATGTCACTAGTGGTGGGACAATATTATTTTGACTATCACTTACATTGGTCTAACTTGATGAATAATCAAAGTTTTTTTTTTTCTCAAATGAAATTTCTTTCACATTAGATAATCATTTAATAAAAGTATTAATGAAGAAAGTAAAATAAAAATCCTCCTTGTTGAACTCATGATATGCTCATTTAATGGGATGGTATTGCAGACTCAATTAGAAGAATTTGCTTGATGATCTTGTTTTATATCTTATTTTTATTGTCTATGAAAGATCGTGCTGATTAACGAACTTGGTTTCAAATTGATTAAAATTAAGATATAGTACATGGCTTTTAAATTTGATCATCATAACTAACATGGTGACAATGCTCTAAAGATTGTAAAATTAAAAATTTTCCTTGTCGAACACATGGTATGCTCATCTTATGTGGGAAGATATTACACACTCAATTAAAAGAATGTGGTTCTTGGCGATATTGTCGTATATCTTATATTTATTGAAATAGAATTCTCTATGAAAGATTGTGTTGATTAAAGAACTTGATTCAAATTGATTAGAATTAAGATATTGTACATGCGTTTTAAATTTAATTATTTTGACAAATGTCCTGGCAATGCTCTGAAGAAAGTAAACTAAAATATCCTCCTTGTTGAACTCATGATATGCTCATCTAATGTTGGAAGATTTTGCACACTCAATTAGAAGAATTTGGCACTTGATTATCTTGTCTTATATCTTATATTAATTGAAATAGAATTCTCTATGAAAGATTGTGTTGATTAAAGAACTTGGATTTAAATTGATTAAAATTAATATATAGTTCTTGCCTTCTAAATTTGGTTATTCTAGCAAATAGGCCTGTGCATTCGGTTTAATTGGTTGGTTTGGTGACCAAATAAAAAAAAAGATTGAATTCAGTTTTAAATTTAATTAAACCAAACCAACCAAATTAGATTATAAACCAAACCAAACCAACCAAATAAATATCGGTTTGGTTTGGTTCGGTTAAAATCATATTTTTTTATCTCAAAAAATTTCTTAATCTTTTTATAATGATATTAAATATTGCTATATTAATATCTAGATAATAGCTTTAATATAAGAGTAATTTAGCACAATAAGTAATTTAATTTAATAACTCAATCGCATCACCAAAATAAACTAACAAAAAAGTGAAAGAATTTAGAAGCAATTGCAACACATCATTACATCAATATCACAATATAATCAAAATTACATAACAAAATTTCATTTGTTTATAAAAAATGATAAATATTTTTTCAAGTTTTCAGACAGTCTCCCTTATAAGAATTCATCCTAATTATCACGCCTGAAAAAAAATACACTAAGTAATTATCATAAAAATACACTATGAAAACTCATAAATATACATATACACTATCACTTCAATAATTCAAAATCAATACTGTAAAAATTACTATAATACCACTGAACCCCAACCCTAAAATCATATTTATATGTGGGTTATTTAATAATCTGTTAATTCGGTCGGTTTGATTTCCAAACATGTGAAACCGAACCCAAACCAATTAACCGAAATACTTAAAATATCAAAACATCACTAAACCGTTAGATTCTAAACCAAACCAAACCGCTAAATTTAAACGGTTCGGTTCGATTTTTCGGTTTAAACCATGGTTTGCACACCCCTTTTGGCAAATGTGGTGACAACACTCTAAGATTAAATGAGACAATATGAACTTCATGAAACAAATTAAAAAAACTTGATCCATTATCCACATTAATGGGGGTATATAATAGGAGTTTAATCACATAGTTGAGGCATGATGATGAAGTGAGGGAGTGAGTAATTCAAAGCGAGGGGATTACGTCACTTAAGTTGAAGGAAAATTTTGATAAGTCTTTTATCTGGCCTCTTATATTATATAAGAGTGAGTATTGGCCATTGAGCAATTAGAGTAATTGAGATGCACATAGTCAAATAGATGAGTAATCGCACCAGTGGACCACTTTAGAAATGATTGTATCACGTATAAGGTGGATGCGGCACTTTAGTGGTTTGTTGTCCATTGTCCTATCTTTAGTCTCTTGCACGTAAATATGAGGGGATTGGAGTATCAATAGTAAAGAGAGGAAACAGAAGGCCTAAAATGACTTGGGATAAGTTCATGAAACATGACCTAACCCGTAAGTTGCTCAAATAAAGTTAAAGAAGAGAAATCCATGTAGTTGACCACGTTTAGTTTGAAATAAAAGCTTTGTCATTGTTTTGTGTTTGGAATTGGTTTTTGTTGAGTTGAGACCTTACTTGATTAATATTTTCATGCTTTTGATTAACCAGGCCTTGCTTTATGCTGTTGGATTAGGAAAAGGTGCAATTCCTACTGCGGCAGCTGTCAATTGGGTGCTAAAAGATGGTATTGGGTACCTTAGCAAAATCCTACTTTCAAAATTTGGTCGTCATTTTGATGTAAACCCGAAGGGATGGAGGTTGTTTGCTGATCTTCTTGAAAATGTTTCTTATGGAATGGAGATCTTGACTCCTGCGTTTCCTCAATATTTTTTGTTGATTGGAGCAGCTGCAGGAGCTGGTCGTTCTGCTGCATCTTTGATACAGGTTGCTTGAGAGTACACAAATACCCAAATTGTTTTGCTGTTTTTTATTGAATAATTTATTACAATATAATCTTAAAACTTGAATTGTCCTCTTCTCTAATTGAGCTGATCTATATCTCTTTAGTTCCCAACTTATTTTAGAAATTGTAGTTGTTCTAGAGATTTAGCCCTCACTTCCCTGACAATCTTTTTAGCCTACTTTACAGCCCTATTATAGGTTTTGTAAGCCTCACTATTTTTTTCTTGGACAAAAAGGCCTCACTATTTTGGATTTAGTAGGTTCTTAATCGATTCTCTTTTTTCCTTGATTATTTGTTTTGAAAATAGTCACTCCACCACCAAGTCTCTTTTTTCATGAGGTCCATGCCTTTCTATTTCTTTTTTTTTAACAATAGGACGTCCATACTTTTCTATTATTGCTTAATTTTGAAATTCTCATTGGCTTTGTGTCTGAGTTCTGTTTTCAGGAAGACAACAATAAACAATAACACGTCCTTAGTTTTGTTGTCTACTTGCATATTGACTTACAATTCTCATAGAAATCTGTTTGTTAGATGCTTTAGAAGTTCCAATTATTTTATTTTTGTCAATTTTATTATTTTACTTGTATTTCTTAGCTAAACTTGAATTTAATGTTGTTACAGGCTGCTACAAAAAGCTGTTTTTATGCAGGATTTGCTGTTCATAGGAACTTCGCTGAGGTTGTATCTTAAATCACGTGGATTTCAATAGTATTTTGATGTCATCTTCATTCCATATTGAAAGTTGTTGGAAATATAAACCAATTATGTCATGTAAACACTATCCTATCTTTTGGTCGCTTTGGTCTGATCAGACTTTGGACCGGACGGTATAGCATGTTGTCCGGTCATATGTAGCTCATTTTGACTTAGGGCTATGTTTCTCAATAATCCATCCTATTATTAACAGTCTCTCCTTCTACATATCTTAAAACTGTGTGTTTTCTTTACCTATAAGCTCACTTTTAAGCTTGTTTTTCCCTATAGGTTATTGCAAAAGGTGAAGCCCAAGGAATGGTGAGCAAGTTTGTTGGCATCACACTTGGGATAGCCTTAGCAAACTATATTGGTTCCTCCACACCACTAGCTCTTACCTCTTTTGGAGCTGTGACTGCAGCACACATGTATTTCAATCTTAAATCTTATCAGTCAATTCAGCTAAGGACACTAAATACATATCGTGCCAGTAAGATTTCATTCTTCTTTTCATTTACATATTATTTTTGCGGCAATTGCCAGGAAGGCTTTAGTTTTTGGTGTGTGATAGGTTGAAACTGCATACTAGAGTCTTTACTACATGTATTTAGCAGTGTAAGTAGTAAAACATTATACAACACAGTCACTTGGAAGAGTTACCTTTGAGTTCATCTATTTTTCTAATTAGCTTGTAAGATTTGTCTTTTTTTTTTAATTGAACTTTACAATGTTCAGTAGACGTACTTAGTTTTCTTTACTTCTTGTATGAATTCTGCACTCCAGTAAAATCACATTTAGATTCTTGTATGATTTGGACATTGTCATATGACCAATTAGAAATAACCATAAATAATAACTAGTTTTACCGGCATCGTTCATCCATGTAGATGTATATGTGTGAAACCTACAATGCCTTTGGAAAGTTTCATTTACTTGGCCAATTTGGGGTTATGGGTCATGTAGAAATCATTGACACAAATGGTTTCGTTACTGATGGAATTGTTGACCTTACTATGGATTTTTTTTCTTTTATTTTGGCAAAAATCTGCAATGAGAATGTTTTCCTTTGCAGAAATGTAAAGAATAGATAAAGTATACAATTATATATGTAAAATGGCATTTACTGTACAATTTCGAGTAGCATATGTATCAAAACTAAACATCCACAAACGTGCTAACTACTTCCATCGTAGCAACCTACTCCTTTCTAACTTGAAATTCCCAGTCATTTATGCATGGTGCTCCTGAGTTTATTCTTGCATGATGGACCCACGTTTTGCAGTAAGTTGTTATTTTGCAATAAGCTGTTATAATTTAGAGGCAATTCATATCTACAAGCCCATTATACTAGTTATTCTTGTCTGGAAAGAAATGTGGCACCTGGTTACTCAAGTATACAAGTTAAATTTGAATTAGATCTCCTTTGCCTTTTATTCAATACTCGATTTACACTTTCAGTCAAAAATGAAATAGACGAGCGTATTTGGAATTATATCTCAGATGTTTTTAACACTCTATTTACACTTATGGATGCTTTCTGCATTTACTCATCTTATACCATTGTCCTATGCTTGTGCTCATAACTCGTACTCCTCTTGTGTCCATTTATTTGGACTTATGCATTTTATAGGTAGTTGGTCAAATCAGAATTTCTCTTTTCAAACTTAACTAAAACTACCAGATTTTGCTTTTTTTTTTTAAAAAAAAAGAACTGCCAGATTTTATCAAAATTCAAAACCTGATACTTGCTCGACTTTTGACTTAAACTAAATCTATTTTAACAATTACCTTAAAAAAAATCTATTTTAACAATTTCGAGTTGAGTTTTTGGTCATACCTGTGACAACATTTTTTGCGTAGAGTTTGAATTAGAGATGACTTGCTTGAAATTATTTCAAGTTGATTTGAAATTATAGTGAAACATATTTTAATGCTAGTATTATGAAAATAACTATATGAACTAGTGGTTGAGCATAAATGCAAGGAGATGTCATGGGTGCGATTCTCATTCTTCTTTGTGTAGGTCATGATGGTCAAGTTGGCGCAGGAAAGAGGGGGTGAATTCGTGGTGATAGTGTTTTATTTCCAAATTATATGATTTATATAAAGACCATTATGCAGGATATATATAAATTTAAAGTACATAATCATATGTGCTAACACAGATTTATAGTGGTCCACCCTAAAAAACGGGCTACTCCATTCCCTTGGTCCCTCTACCTAGGAGTTCACTAAACTCAATGTAACAATCAAATTTGATTATGTGCTAACACAGATTTGTAGTGCTCCACCCAAAAAAACGGGCTACTCCATTCCCTTGGTCCCTCTACCTAGGAGTTCACTAAACTCAATGTAACAATCAAATTGTGCTTAGTTTTTCATCTAGTGCTCAACTATAACTTTTTATAACTGAAGGTTTTAGGATCACATAGCCAACCTTAGAAACGAGAAAGTTAAAATACAAGATTTGAGCAAAAGTTAGAGAGGGAAGGTGTTTTGGACTTAAGTCTCCACCTAAGAACTTGAGATGTATTCAAATCTTCTAACGCTTACTTAATCAATGCATATAGTGAAAATCAAGCTTGGATTAATGCTAAACTTATGTAAACTAAAATTCAATTTAGAATTTAGAAGGCAAAGTTAAATGGGGAATTTTGAATTTTTGAAATATGAGAAAAAATGTAAATTCTTCTCCAAAGAAAGCTTTTCACTCCCCCAATTCTCTCTTTTCATGAGCAACACAACAATCCACAAGTCGAAGCCAAATGTAGATCACAGTAGCAAGATTTAGAGAATTGCATTGAGTATTTCTTATTGTGTGGTCTAACAAATCCAATTCAAAATTTCAATTTTAGGGTTTTGAACAAGTTAGGAAACTAAGATATTGTCATATGCAGCATTTTCAAATTTTGAAAAATGTTCAAATGGCAAAGGTGAAAAATTTTAGCAAATACATGATTTCCAGTTTTGAAGTTGAATAGCATATGAGGTCGAGGAATGCTATAAGCTTAATTTTGAGATTTAGGAAGTTAATGATTTCACTACAAGCATAAGTCAAACTTTCTTGTTTATTTATTATGTAGAACTTGGAATTTTCTTATTTATTGCCTAATTTCAGATTTTGGAACTTGATCAAGATAGACAAATTTTTATGAATAAATATTTTGTATTTTTGTTGTTTTGATCAACTTAACATTGATAAAATCTAAGAATTTTAGATACAAATCCAATTTGAAAATTAATTTAAATTTTAATAATTTTGGCATAAGCATATTTTTGAGACTTAGGAACTTTGATCAAATATGAAAAGACTGAAGATTGTATTTAAAAAAGCAATATTTGGCATTTTGGATTTGATCAAAATAAAAAAAATTTAGATGAAAAACAATATTTGGATTTGGGTAGCATAGTATTTTTCAAAATTGGTTTAATCCTAAGTTGAAAAATTAGAGTTAGATCAAGATATGAATTACATTTACATTATGTTTAAACAATTTTGGTATTTTGTGCTTGATCAAGTGACTTGGATGGCATTAATTACTTGGTCTAAGCATTATGAACAAGTGGTCCAAATAATGCGTCCTTACATGCACTATACCTAATTTTTAACCTTAAGCGATACTGTGTTTCCTTCATGATCTGACATCCTATTTGAGTTTCATCTTCGAGATGATTGGATGAAATTTTGCAATTCATAACCTTTAAATGAAAGTTTGATGCTTCTCATTTAATACTTCAATTTGAAGCTTGAAGCTCCTTCCATTCAAGAGACTTGAATATTGCTTCCTTATTCTACTTCATGCTTCAACTCCAAAAAAATTACCTGAAACTTTAAGTAACTGATTAGTTAATGACAGTTCTCTTGAAATGTTGACATCATCAAAGTCTATATAAGACAATCAATTAGATAAACACTTAGTTTTTCCAATTTAATTTTTCTTTATGTAACTCAATTTCAAGTCTACTTGAATTGAATATTGGTTTGGCTCAAAATTGACTCATTTCTAGTCTACGTGACTCAAACACTTTTGACTTTTGACACAAACAATGTTGGTGAAGTGGGTCACCCTAAAGAAATTTAGTAAGCACAATTAATAAAACTATTCTTTTTTTTGTAAGATGTTTGATTATGAGGTAAAAATACTCGTCCAATGCAAAGTAAAGTAATAATGTAGAGCTGATACTAAAAACCTGTTGAAATAGTAAGAAAGCAATTTAAAATGAATTTATGATTGCGTGATTAGTTTTGATATGTCATATGCGCTGATATACAAGGTCTTAAAATATTTTACAAGTTCAGTTATTAGTTGGGCTAATGAATCTAGTTGGTCAAGTCTCCGTTTAAATGCCTAGATGTTGCTATTGGTGTCATATTGGAGTATATGTTTGGGATGTGTTGCTTGGTGAGCAAACTGTACAATAGGCTACATGAAATAGGCGATTTTGGCTTAGCTTATGGAATGCCTGGTGTAGTTTTGTAATTTACTACATGAAATACATAAAAAGGTGACCAGTCAGTTATTGCAATTTGCATAAACATACATTCAAATATATATATTATGTGTATATGTATAAATATATATGGATAGATAAATAAATAGATAGATATAAAGATATATAGTCAGACATATATCGTATGTATTCTGGGTTGGCAATTGTCATCATAATTTCTTCCAAGATCTGTGATGAATATTTCATCTGGATGTCCATTGGAGTCTACATTCTTCCTGGTTAAAGAAAAGTTGGCAAAGACAGTCTACATTAGTTTCAGAAAACATTCTATATTATTGAAATTAGTGATTGTTTTTTGCAGCAATCTTCATCCTTTATGGTCTGTTTGTTTGTAAGGTTAAACTGAACAAGGTTAAAATTAAATTTGGATAGAGATATTTTTTTATTGAAAGTTGTGAGTAATATGAAATAAAGTTAGTTATTATGTTGGGATATGTGAGGGATGTGATGTAAAGTTAGTTATTATGTTATATTTTTTTATTAAAAGTTGTAAATAATATGAAATAAAGTTAGTTATTATGTTTGGATATGTGAGGGATGTGATATAAAGTTAGTTATTATATTGGGATATATGAGGGATGTGATATAAGTTTTGTTTTAGTAATGTGTGTAGGATGTGAAATAAAGTTAATTTTTAATATTAAATTTTATGTGTGATGTGTTATGCTTGGTTAAGATTAAATCAAGTTAATTTTCAACGGCCAAACAAATGGGGCCTTATAGTGGTTTTTAAACCTTAATTTCTCTTTTGGAATCAATTAATGAGGACGAATATGTCAAAAATGGAAACATAAATTTGTAATATGTTTTTTATCCTTATGATAATATTAGATTAGAATTGGACTTAACTAAATTTTGTTGAAAGGTTTCTGACCATTGCTGTATTATGTATAACAACAATAAAAATAACAACTAAGCATTAATTCTTAACTAATTGTGGTCCTATATCATTTGTAAATTTTTGGAATCATCGTATAGAATGAAATATATTGTATAACATTTTTATTGTTTATTGTCTAATTTACGGTTCCCATGTATCATAGATTTGATTTTCAGCGAGTATCTATGGAGTGGCCAAGTTCCTTCTGTAAAGGAGGTGAATGACGAAGAACCAATCTTCATGAATCTTCCATTTGTCAAGATTAATAAGCATAGAGTAAGGAAGGCTTCTTTGTAATTATTTCTTTTTCAATATGAGTTGATCTTTTTCATATGCTCTGAGGTATATCAGTAAAGTTCACATCATATCTTTTGATGCTCTAAGTAGTTAATTATGTTTATTGGTGTCCTTGCCACTATATCTTTTCAAGTCACAATAATGCATCTTTTACATGTTTTAGCTAATAAAGAACTGCATCGTGTTGCTTGTAGTGATAATTTTCTTGCATAATACAGGTAGATTCGAGAGGTCAAGATAGAGATATCTAGATATTGTAGAAACAAATGTTAATGCTCAAGCAATCTAGAGTTTAGCCTGCTTTGAAATGTCACTGCACTATGAAGGAAACATAAATTAATACTTAAATATGCATTTGTTATATGCACTCATTCTTTTATATGTCTAAGTTGAATGAATATATTGTTCTCTTTCATATATGTACAAGCTCATGGTGCGCAAGTTGACCTTCGGTAGGTTTAATGAATCTGTTATGTTTTGAACATAAGTGCACTATTACGAGACCCACAATTGCACATGTTATTGTTAGTCAATCTCTTTCTAAGAAGAATGCGATAATCTATAGACACATGTTTTGCTTTGTCAATTTTCCTTTTTGGAGGTTGGACAAGATTTCTTGTCCTACTGAAATCTCCATGATTTCTTATGAGGAATGCACTACTTTTTTATCTCTCTGTTTATATAGTAGATTCAAAACTTGCAAAAGAGTATGAAAAGTATAAGAATGAAATTGAAAAAAAGATATATCAAGGAAAATATCATAGAACTTAAACATGTTGAGGAAAAGACCATGATGAAATTAAGGTAATTGAAACTATTGATTATAAGAATAAGGGTACATATCCCATAAAGATATCTAAAAATCAAAATTTTAAGGAAAATAATCTATTATATAAAAGTAGTGATAAGGTTATTTGTATGGATAATGTTTATAATATTAAGAAGCATGATGATTTGAAAGTTAAGGATATTGAGAATATTAGGATGAGTATTAGTCTTGGTTATGGCCACTACATTATATCAAAGACTATAAAGTATGTGAATTTATTACCCATAAAAAAATCCATACAAAAGAGAGCTGCTGAGGAAGAAGAATAGGGAACGTTGCCTTAGGCATGGGTATGATTAGTCTATATAGAGGCTTCTAGATGTTGGTCTGCTAAGTTTGACCATTACTTTTTGAGAACTTTGTGGAACCTATTAGGAACCATGTCGATTGTCACTTTAACCTATTACTCGCATGTCTATGATCATACTAAGTCAGTAGGTACAATTGAGGGTTTTGGTTTAGTGAGTCTATATGCATTTAGTCTTCTTTGGTTTTATTTATTTCATATTAGAGAGTTGTTTTGAAATGATCTATATTTTGCATTCTCATTTATATTAAGGTACAAAGAGATCGATAAATTTAGTGGATAATTATTACATATGAATGCAAATTATCATGACAATAATATTATGATAATTTAAAATTTTTCAATGAAATTGGATTGATTGATTGAAATTTTGTTCTTAGTTGGATTTAAATGCAGCTCATGTGACTGGGAGTAACAATGCTAATCATCAATACCAGCTTACTTTCTTCAACACTCGTACCAATATATCTATAAAATATAACTAGAAATATATTTCGAGCGAGTCAAGCTTGACTTGAACATTACTCGAACTCGACTCGAAATATATTTCGAATCCTTTATTAACTCGAAATTGGACTTGAAAACACTTGAATCAAATCAAAATTTGAGTAAAATTTGAGTGAATTTCGAGGTTTAAACAATTTTAACAACTCATATTTTCAAGTTTGGTGATTTTCAAGGACTCAATAGTAATACTTAGTGAGATTTAACTTTCTATATTTCTATTCAAGTGAATCTATGCTAAATATCCAGTAGCTATATCTATTTAAAACAAAGAGCAAATTGAATAATTCTTGATGAGCTGATCATTTCTATTTGAAATCAAGATGCTGATGATATTTTTTTCAGTGAAGAACTGGAGATATATATTCTTTATAGGTGATTTGGAGATATTGATAGAGGGGTTGTCACATGTAGCCTTGATCATTTGGAACTATAGATGATTGCATCCTGTGGTGATACCCGTGAAATTGATGTGATCATTTGAAAATGTTGATTAACTGGGTCATGTAGAGCTCACAAGATTGACTTTATTGTTTGAGGGTACATATTGATTGGGTCTCATGGAGGCACTCATGAGCAGTTGATTCATAGTCAATTAGAACCCATAGAGGTACACACTAGTAGAGCCGACCCTTACTTTTGAGTAATTCCCACCAAGTGAGAATTGATGGGGATATCTTGTTGATTAATAATTTAAATTAGATCTTGTACTATGACGCTAATGGTGATGGGTATTTTTATTAAATTGCATCTTGGCCGTTAACATTGGGCGAGCATTACAAATTGGTTTTGTCCTTTGAAAAATCTTGATTTTAGTCCATGTAGTTATAAAAGTGCTGTACTTTTGGTTTATTTTTCAAAATCTCGTCTTTTTTGTTGGCATTTTCTAATAGAAAATGTGAAATCTAGTCATTTTTTGACTTGTTTGAATCATTTATATATTTTAAAGAATCATTATATCCATTTATTATACCTTTCTTTTAAAATTTAACAATATTAACAACGAAGCCTTTATCCTACTGTGTGCTTGACTACATGAATTTTTTTTTTTTATTGCACTCTATCAATTAAAAAATTCTCAGTTAGTTTTAAGTATATAAGATCATTTTTTATAGTTTTTTGTCATATTTTTTTGGTCTCCCTCTTCGTCTTTATACATGGGCAAGGCCTAATAACCTTTTCTTTCTTATTGAACTTTAATTAACCTATAATTTATTTCTAAACCATTTAAGTCGATTCTTTCTGGGTTTATCTTTAATTTATTCTACTTTAACTTTTTTGTGTATATACACATTTTTCATTTTATTTTTTTTGTATATGCCTACTCATCCATCTTAAAATTCTTATTTCTTTAATACCTATTATATTTATATATTTTCTCTTTGTAGGCCGGCATCAAGCGCCATATATTATCATTAATCTTCCTACTATTTTATAATTCTTTTACTTAACTGTTCTATAATTTTTTTTAAGTCTGAGTGCAATTTTTATATCACAGAATATAACAAATGCATTTATTTATTTTATCCATTCTACTTGAATTCTGTTAATAATATCACTATCAATTTTACTATTATTTTGTATGATTGATTCAAAGTATCTAATGTAGTCAATTTTCTTGATAAATTGATCGCCAATTATCACATGACTAATATTCAATTTTTTGATCTACTAGGAATAAAATTTTTAGATTCTGTATTCCTCCTTAACACGACTCTTGTTTTAGCTCCATATTTAGTCTTATTAATAAGGAGAATATTATCTGCGAAAAGCGTACATCAAGGCACCTCATCTTAAATGTGTCCAGTTTGAAACTTCATAACCAATATTAAGAGATATGAACTTAATGTTGAGCTTTGATGCAATTCAAGTGTAATAAAAAAATTCTTAGTCAACCCTCTTGTGCCTGAACATATGTAATAGTTTTTTTATGTATGTTTTTAATAACTTGAATATAAATAGTGTATATCTCGCTTTCTTTTGCTAGAATTTCCTAAAATATTTCTTTTGAAACTTTATCATATCCTTTCTCTAAATCAATAAAAAAAAAAAAATTCAATTTTGCCCATTTCTTGCTTTCTCCGCTCTAAAAATTTAAAGCTAAAACATATTAATATTAATATTTTAAAATTATATTCTAAAAAATCAGAAGGTTAAGAATTGAGAATTGTCTTACGGCATAATTGTGAAAAATTGATAATTGTCTTTATTGGACCAAATAACAGCCTTTTTATAACCTCAAAGACCTAAATCAAGGTTTTTAAAAAGTTGGGATCAATTTATAATGCTCTTCTGACCTCAAGGGCTTGGATGCAATTTACTCTTTATTTAATTATTTATGAATTTTTTTGTGGGTTTGAATTAGTCAATTTATTTATTTTTTTATTAATGGGTTTGTTTAGCCTCATATGGATTGCCTTTATTTTAAGACAGGTTAGCTCTTTTTAAATAGATAATGTATTTGAACATTTGGATGACTTTATAATTAATGAAAATTTGCCTTTAATGCAATGTGATTCTAGAATGGTTTATGTGAGGATTTCAGAAGGGATCAATATCCATGAAAGAAATGGTAGGAAATTTTATGTGAGAATTCATGAAACCCTAGTTATCTATCGATGCTTTGTCGTTGCTCGATTCCACAGTCCGAGCATTGTTTCTCATCGCTCTTTGGATCCTCTGCACCCTATTTTTGTTTTTCTTATTGCTTTTCAGTTATTTTATTTGTTCTTCTAGATTGAAATAATCATAGTTTAAGAAGGTTTCTGCTCTATTCCACTTTCTGTTTACCGTTTTGTGTATGCAATATATTCTTCCTTTATTTGTTGGACCTGTTTCCTTCAACGTTATTTGTACTTCAGTTTTAGAAATTGTGGGTCAAATGCTGCCACATTTTGAGTATTTTACACTTCTTATGGATTCTCCATTTAAAACTTTTATGATCCTGCTCATTTCACTGGAGAAAATGTTGCTTCTGGTTCAGTTTAATTTGGAACTGCCAGAACATCTGTAAGGATACGGCCTTATAACGTTTGCGTTGTAGATAAACTAAAGGCATAGATGTTGAAACGAATTTGGATAAATGTTTATGTGATTTATTATGAGTTGGATCACTAACTCTTAGGAGGAGCAGAATTATCAAGTTGATCATGTATGAGCAGCTTCATAGATGGTTAATTTCTTGATAATCATGTATTTCTGTTGCAATGATCTTTGGAGATATATTTATTGTTGTAAAACAAGCTGGTTGAAGTTACCGAAATGGTTTAGGAATTTTATCCGGAATTTTTGAATCTTTGCTCAAGTCAACTCTTTCATCTACATAATACTTACCGAATTTGAAGAATACTCTCTACTGCTGAAAGGACTGCAAAAGAAGGCCATAAGATTAATAGGTGAATGTCTTACAGATGTGTGGGCCAAGGATCATATATTAATGGGTTTTTTGTAACAAAGAGTATGAAGAAGATGTTGAAGGAATATCTTTCTTCTTTCTTTTTTTGAAAGTGGAAGAATATCTTTCCAAGACATGATAATACGGAAAAAAATGGCTGTTGGTTTGTAATGCACAACATTAAGTAATAGATGCACTGCTAAAAAGGAAAGATAAGGTTATTATGAAAATGAAAAAAGCTAGTGGCTCGATGATAATGTGGTTAGGGTTCATAGCTAATTGTGCGTTCCAGATGTAATTACATGTCACACTAATTCACTAATTATATTGTTTGTGGAAGAAGGTTTTAGTATACCCAACCAAAGTAAGTGGGATATCATTGATAATGATCATAATTTTTGGTCGGACTGCATGTTTAAACAAATTGTGGAATTCATGTTTTGCCTTTTAGGATGCTTCTTGTTTTGTTGGAAAATTTGGTAGATTCAAATTCATCATCCGTGTTTTTTCCTTTTCGTCATGTAGCAGCCGTTACAGGTTCTCTCCCTTGAAGCCAAGGATGCTGCTGGTGAGATATGCAGCCGACTAGAGCTGGGATCTAAGCTCAGTGAATTAATCAACAGTAAAGAAGAGGCCTTTTCTCTCTTTGATCTGTTCAGAGATGAACGCTATTTGCTCGTGGAGAAGCAACAAAAATTCTATGTAAGTGCAAAACTGTAGATAAATTTAATGGTCAATCATATACGTAGTACAAAATTAAAGTTCACATACATTTGAAACACTAACCTTACTGTTTATTTATAATTATATTATATTTCTATGTTACAAATATAGGGTAAATTATACCCGGGTCTTTGAGTTTAAGGTATAATAACGCTCAAGTTCACGTTTTCAAAATTTAACATTTGGGTCCCTGATTTTTAAAATTTAACATTTGGGTCTTTTTTGAATTTTTTATTATTAAACTTTTTAAATATTTCAATTATACCCCCTCTCTCTCTCTCACACACACACCCCATTCTCTCTCTAGGGCCTCCGCGAGCGGCCGCCATTCCCCCCTTTGCCACCTGAGCCGCCAACGCACAGACACAAAGAGAGAGAGAGAGATTGGGGGGCGCGAGGGACCCACCAATGCACAGAGAGAAAGAGAAAGGAGGGTATAATTGGAATTTTAAAATATTTAATAATAAAAGTTTGGAAAAGGACCTAGATTTAATTAGGGACCTAGATATTAAAATTTTGAAAATGTGGACGTGATTGTTATTATACCCTAAATTCAGGGAACTGGGTGTAATTTACCAATATATTATATACCGCCACCTGTCGAATGTATCTTGTTGAGTGGTTTAGTATATTCCATATTAGTTTGGTCAATTTGCAATCATTATCATCATATGAAATGTTCATATCCTAGTATATGTGTAGTTGTTTTAGATTGTTGGCTTTTCAGCAAATAATTGGATGGATTGAACATCTAACATAATATTCTCAACATCTATAACAATGATATAATGTTTAAGAGTTTTGGTGTTATATATTGTTAGGGAAGAGATCAGGGAGCCCACGTATGCTCCAGTACACGAGTGAACACTTATTTAACACGAATGCCTAGGCTAATTGGTAACGGACATCAGTTGTATATTAACAACATAACTTGTTGAACTACCAAATGCGAGCTACGTTCTCATTTGTATTCCTAACAATCTTACTCTCATATGAAAATGCATTCACATTGGCCTTTTTCCATAAAATGGACTGTTTTAATTCATATTAAGTGCACGAGCATCAAAAGCTCACTTAACTACCTGAAGTTATAGTGGGAATCATTTTGCTTTTGGATTTCACTCAAACATGGTAGGGGGTAAGTCCTATTGAAGTATCTGCGTGAACCATATAATTCTAATTGAACCATCAGCTCTGATACCACTTGTTAGAGGAGAAATTAGGGGCCCCAAGTGTAGCTTAATACATAAATAAGTGGACACCCATTAATCAAAAGACTTGACTAGATGGTAAGGGCCACCATTTGCATATCAACACTACAATTTGTTGAACTACCCTTGTATTATAATTGCTCATATGCATTCCTAACATATCAACACTACAATTTTACATGGAATCATACATTACTTTGTCTTCCTTGTGCCATTTACTCTTGCGGTTGATAAAGTGCCTATTGTTAGCTTTTGTTGTGCTGACTTGTCTGCTAAATATGTAGGTAATACTGAAAGAGGACTCATCACCTGAAGACATGCTGAAATCTTTGTTTCATGTGAATTATCTCTACTGGCTGGAGCGAAATGTGGGAATAGAACAAAGCAGTATTGTTGACGGGTGCAGGCCAGGGGGCAGATTGCAGATATCATTGGAATACATCCAGAGGGAGTTTGCTCACGTCAAGTATGACGGTTCACAGTATGGCTGGCTCACAGATGGGCTGATTGCGAGGCCGTTACCGAACAAAATACGACCGGGCTTCGATTCTGACCCGCATACTTGAAGTAAGTTAATTTCTTCTTGCACATGATCAGTAGTTAGATTGCTGGACATTTTATTAGAAAATTTGATTTAAATAGCATTTCCATGAATCTAAGCACAGATAATAAGACTACAGTCATATGTCATGTTTTTTACTCGTTTAATATTTTGAATAAATAATTACAAACAACACTCTTTTCTATTGATGAATGGCTATATCTTCTTCTCCTTAAATAAAATAAAGGGCTAAATTCTCTTCAACTTGATGGAGGGGATGCTGATGGAGGGAGTGTTGTTCGTAAATATGCATTCAAATTTTGTGCTATATATATAAATATTTAAATTTGGGGTCAAATGAGTAGAAACTCATTCTTTCGAGATGGCAGTGTGATTCTTCCTTAATTTAGTATCTTTTCTAGTTTTACATCTCTCTCTGAAAAACTCCCTTGTGCACTCAAGGAGTGATATATTCTCATTTCACGTCATACTTTTCCTTATTAGTTTAGAAGTAACCTATTTGGTAAAGAGATTAGTTTGGTTATATTATAAAAATTTTAGGTTTGTTTTGAAATATATGTATAATGAAAAATAAAATTATTTATGTTAAAAATTATATATTTATAAAAAAAATTGTATAAGATGGGAAATAAAATTGATTATTGTCTGTATTGAAATTTGAAAATGATATATGATATAAAATAAAATAGATTTTTTTATATTAAAAAGTTATATTAGATGTGATGAAAATTAATTTATTATTATTTTTTTTATGACGAAAAAATTATTTTTGTTTCTGCATGACTAAAATGGTGCAGGATCAATTGAAAAAAAGTTTTTTTTTTTAAGATACAAGGATAAGAGGAATTGATGGATAATATGAATTTTCATATTGTGATCTTCTGAAAAAATTAAGGGAGATTTAGATGGAGGATATTTTAATTATAAAAAATTATGTATTTTTTTAAAAGTAAAATATTATATCTATCACATTAAAATTTTATAAAATTATATATTTTATAAGATTTTTTTTAAAAAAATTTATAAATTAAATTATAGATGTATTTTTATAAATTTATTTTATTATATATGTTTTATAAGTTTATGATAGAGATATTTATAAATTAAAGTAGTATTAAGATAAGTGATTTTTTAGAAATTATTCAAATTATGTAGGTCGGATCAAATTAAAAGTCGGATTAAAATTAAATTAAATTCTCTTAGTTCATATTTTAGATCAAATTAAAACTGAACTAAAAATTTTTAGTTTAATCTTACTCGAAATCAAATCACCCAGCTTGAAATTCGGATATATGATACAAAATTTTGAATAAAATTAAAAAAAAAATTATAATTATTTCACATGGATAAATAAACTAATTTTATTTATGTGATCATATAAAAAATTTACTATCTTAATTTTGATGCATAGCATAAGCATACATTTACAGATAAAAAAATTATCAAGAAAAGATAAAAAAATCACTTACATATTAATATTTTTTTTCTTTTTAGTTAAATTTTGAATTTCTATTTTTTTATAGTAAAGAATTCTTTTTTATTATTGTGATTAGACAACGACGGTCGGATCTGAGCCACGCATTACATGCACATTTAAAAAAAGTTCTGAAACTGGCCGAGTCCGGCTGTACCTGTTTGACCATTTTCCATCACGCTACTCTTTTGCGACGTCTTCCAATATCATTAATTAAATTCAAAAATTCATATTTAATGAGAGAATTGTTTATGGGTTCCTGACATTAAAGACTAATTGTAAACAAGTCCTAACTTTGAAATTTATTGAATTTAAGTCCCTTTTGAAAAAAAAAAAGAGAATTACATTCATACCGCTTAAAATTTTGAATATTACCAGCATTCAACATCTTTATAAAATTTGAATTATACAATCACACATATTTAAAAGTGCAATATTGAGAGGTTTGGATGACGTGCGTATGATGTCCCAAAGAAATTGCTACCGTTGATTGGATCCGAAAAAAATTAAAACATCTTTTTTTTTTCTTCATCATTTGTTTGTAAGACAATGACCGACCTTCTTAATTCAATAGATTGAAATTCCTCGTTGACGTTTTTAAAGTTCACCTGACACCTTCATCGTTGCCCTAGACTCGTATTGTTGTTGAGTTTGCCTGCATTGAGCGTGCTTGCATATGATCAGCCCATTTTCTTATTGCGGACATTTGGGCTCTCCTTGTATCGGCTCCGTGGATTATTAAAATCTCTCAACTGCCATATATATAGTTAATTACGAGGTTTAACTTTGTCGCACAGTCTCAAACCCATCGTCAAAGGGAAGAGGAGTAAAAGAGAAAAAAAATTGTAAGTGAATGCGAAAAACAACTTCAAATTTATTGCCTCTCTTTTTGAGATTTTTTACAGTTTTCTCTTTTATTTAAATGGAACATTTATCAAATAAAATTTACATATTAATTTGTTTACTCATTCATCATTTGTTAACAATTACATCATATCTTATGTACAATAAATTATTGCTTTAAAGACTTCTATTTGCCTTATAGGTTAAGCCTATGATACTACAAGGCACATCCAAGTAACTCAATTGAACTCATGCTTTTATGCACTTATAAATATATAAAATTAATTAATAAACGAATTGCTCATAGATAATTATTCGTGACATATCAAAATAATTTGAGATTGGCAATTTAGCAAGCTTTCTCTGTGACATTTGGGCCAAGTATATCAACGAGCTATCGATACTTCCTCTAGTACTAGCTTTTGGAACTAGGTTTGGGTTCTGTCTGCTTGTGAAAAATTATAGTAAATAAATCGAATTGATAGTTTCAATTTTGATTTGCAAATTGGATTAATTTACTAGTTTGACAAATTTATTCATTTACAAGAGTGCTAGTTCCTTGTGTTTTGTTGGAGGGGGATAATTTGTTTTAGAGGGAGCTTTATTTTTAAATTCTTTTTAATTTTTATCAAAGTAGGAGAATTAAAGTGGCCTAAGTTATATTTATTTTTGAGAATAAAAAAATGTTATAATTATTTTAATTCGATTTTAAATTATTGATGAGTTATATGCCAAATGTTAAAAAGGAAAAAATTGTTTATAAGCGTTTTGATATTATGCAATTTGTTTAAGTTAATTGTGGTATTAACGATTTATCTAAAATCCTCTCAGATATGAGGTGAAAAGATTGGCGAATTATTTGGTACAAATTAAGGATGAAAAGAAATCGAATTGATAGTTTCAAGAATGAGTAATATAAGAAAAGAATAAATCATTAAATCCAAGATGATAATTAAGAAAATTGATAAAAATTGAAGATTTTTTTCTTATTAATTTATTTTAAAAAAAAATCTTGTGAATCAATAACAAAGAAAGCACTCGTATGGTAAATCGACTTATGAGCACCTTGGTCTTGATAAAATTAAGTTTGGGTCAAATGTTTGGGTGAAAAATTGAGAGATCCTGAGTGGATAAGCTCTTTTGTCTGTCTATTTTTCTAAGTGAGGAACGAAAAGTTTTGGGCGAACAACTTTTTTGTGTGAGAAATATGGGAGGCTTTGTGAGAACATTTATAAGATTATTACGTTATATGTACTAAATGGGTTACTAGGTTTACATATAATCCACCCAATAAACCATAGAAATAATCGGCTCACGTTCAAGTCCTTGGCTCTAACATGTTTATTATTGGGGTTGCGCTTGACTTGACCTAATTAGGTTGGGTCGAAGTTGAAGTTCAATTCACCTTTAATGCACATTAACAAAAGGGGAAGTCGTTATTGGAGGACTAAGTTGTAATACCCTACTGTTCTTAGTGACTCAAATGGCGCGAATTCAAAGTTGGGGTCCCATCAAAGAAAAAAAAAGTTGTGGTTAACATGAAATCTGGTTCAAGAGCAAGGACACATATATAATTTCTCACTTAATAATTAGCGCGTATTATCCCAACCCTAAACCGCTATATAAACTAAATCGGGAATACCTCTTTCGTTCAAACCTTCTTCAAAATCCATTCTCCTCTGCTGCCAAAAAAAAAAAAGAAATCCATCTTCCTCTCGCGCACCTTCGAGCTACGCCGGAGCTCTGCCATGGCCACCGAAGCATCGGTAATAGCCAGCGAAGGATACGGCGGCTCCACCACCATCGACGACCTCCACCCTGACGTCCTCACCCGCGCCCTCCGCCTCCTCGACGGCCCTTCCCTCGCCGCCGCTTGCTGCGCCTCCTCCCACCTTCGCTTCCTCTCCTGCCAATCTGAGCTCTGGCTCCACCACTGTCTCTCCACCTGGCCTTCCCTCCGCCACCCCCGCCTACTCCCCCTTCTTTCCGCCTCCCCTTCCAACTTCTTCTCCGACGTCTTTCCGTTCCCATTCTCCGGCGAACCCGGCGAATCCGGGGAAGAAGGAGACCTCCCTGGCGAGCTCATCTCCGCCGTCGACCTCTACCACCGCGGAATCCCCTTCTTCTCCCGCGTCGTCGAGACGGATACATCCAGTGACTGGTTTCGCGGCTCCCCATTCCGAATCGACGGCGACATTGATCGGAAGGACTGCGGAGAGGCGGCGCCGGTCTCGCCGGAGGAGCTGACGATGAGCTGGATACTGATCGATCCCTCGATAGGGCGGGCGGTGAACGCGTCGAGCCGGCGGGCAGTGGCAGTGGAACGGCAGTGGTATACAGGGGAGACGAAGGTGCGGTTCGCGATGGTGGCCTCGCCAGCAAGGGGGTGGATGATCGGTCCGGTGGTCACGTTCCGGGAGGGGACGGGGCGCGTGAGGGAGGTGGGGCTGACGGTGGAGGACATGGACGGGGCTTGTGTGAGCGGGAGGGAGGGGCTGCAGGCGGTGAAGGAGGCGATGGGGATGCAAAGGAAGGGGAGGGGGAGGGGAGAGGAGGAGGATGAGGCGAAGGAGAGATATGTGGAGTTTTTGGGGAGGAGGAGGTGGAGGAAGGAGAGGATGGCGAGGAGGGAGGGGATGGTGGACTTTTTCTGCACGACCGTCGGCGCCGCCGTCTTTCTCGCCTTTCTCATGGTGGTCATTTTCCGATGATGTGTATATATATATATATATATATTTATTTATTTATTTTTATTTCTTTTTATTTTATTTTATTTTTTTAATACCTTAACTATCATTTGATTTTTTAACTAATGATGAATTATATTTTTTATTTTACAAATTTCAAATCAAAATATACATACTATGCAAAAAACATTACTGTATTGCATATGACTTTAACAACTAAGTTATTGTATCTTTTTGTATGTTAAACTAATACAATGGAATACAGAAGCGATGACTAATAATTTGCGCGCAATTTTGCTTCTTTCCAAAGGTGGCATATATGACTCGAATAAAAAATAACAGAAGTCAAATAATACATAGTGCCAAAAGCAAAAAGCACAAAGTTAACACAAAGTCTAACATGAAACTAAATATTTATCTAATTTGTGAGCGATAATACAATGAGTAGCCTCTCTAGGGGAAACGCCATTCAAGATAGTAGCAGTACTAGAAGTTAATGGTGAAATAATTGTGATATTCAAGTAGAGGTCAATATTCTAAAATCAATTATAAACTAAAATATTTGTAAGACAGATTGAATGCAACTCTAATACAAGGAAAATTAATGATACGTCGCGATGATAGGGAGAGGAAATAGAAGAACAGAAAAAAGG
The DNA here is from genome assembly GCA_019297695.1 of Apostasia ramifera. Classification (NCBI taxonomy): domain Eukaryota; kingdom Viridiplantae; phylum Streptophyta; class Magnoliopsida; order Asparagales; family Orchidaceae; genus Apostasia; species Apostasia ramifera. The sequence continues at coordinate 29,395 of JAEMOT010001742.1, read as the reverse complement.
AAAACAATAGGGAAGTAGATAAAAATAGAAGAGATAAAATAAGGGAAGGAAGGAGAGAGAAAGAATTAAGAAAACATTTTTTGTTTAATTCAGCAAGAAGCTCCTAATATTGAGTTTTTAGCCCACGCATCAAAAGAAACAAAAAAAAAAACCACAATAAAATTCCTTAAAAAAAATTAAAGGCAGGAATATTCTGAAGCAATTCATATTCTTATCTTTCTGTGTCTAAATATTTCAATTTAAAAACTCAAAGATAGATGTCAAATATCAATCAACCTTTTTTTGACGATCGATAAGATTACTAAGTCAAATAAAATGGCATATAAAGTGAAGAATCCTACAACTTTCGCCTAATTCTCATGTTTGGCTCATGACAATAGAAACATGTAGAATTCAGGCAATACTAACTAATACACTTGTTAGAACTTTCTCTAACACCTTTTACCAAATAGCTGCTCAATAGCAACCCCAAGTCGAACAACAGCTCAACAGCAGCTCCAAGTCGAACAACTGCTCAACATCAACCCCAAGTCGAACAGCAGCTCAACAGCAGCCCCAAGTCGAACAACTGCTCATCGAACAGCAGCTCAACAGCAGCTCCAAGTCAAACAGCTGCTCAACAGCAGCCCCAAGTCGAACAGCAGCTCAACAGGAGTTCCAAGTCGAACAGCAGCTCAACAGCAGCCCCAAGTCGAACAGCTGCTCAGCAGCAGCCCCAAGTCGAACAGCAGCCCCAAGTCGAACAGTAGCTCAATAGCAGCCCCAAGTCGAACAGCAGCTCAAAAAGATATCACCAGATCGTACTCTCCGTACTACTATGTCAACTCAGCATTTAAGACAGCATGAGAGTCTACTCCCTAATCGTCCTTTGTAAGAATAGGTGTCAGATATGACAGACCGTACCTATTGTATCCCCTCCTCTCCAGGCTATAAAAAGGGGGCTCGGGCTCTCTCATGGGGGCTTTTCCTTCCTCTCTCTCTCGGGCTGAGCTGCCCCTCTCTCTCTATCCCTCTTGTACTCATTCGGTCTTCATTTAGAGATCAAGCTTTGTAAGAGGAGATGGGATTAGTGGATTCAAATCGCCTGGACGACGTCGTGGTTTTCCCCCCGGACACTCGGGTTTCCACGTAAAAATCGCCGTCTCATTTCTCTCTGTGGTGGTGCATTTTTTGCATCAACAGTGGTGCCCTCACGCAGGAACGATCCCTCATTAGGTGAGATTCCCTTCTCTAAAACCCTCACCACGTGAGATCCCCTTCTCGAGGTCCCAGCTCACGATCATGACGCCTCGGCGACTGAGAGTCAAGGGTAACCCCTTCTCTAAAACCCCTTCTCGAAGTTCCGGCTCATGGTCAAGCCAGCTCGGCGATGGGCAGTCAAGGGCAATCCCCTTCTCGAGGTCCCAGCTCACGATCATGACGCCTCGGCGACTGAGAGTCAAGGGTAACCCCTTCTCTAAAAACCCTTCTCGAAGTCCCGGCTCATGGTCAAGCCAGCTCGGCAACGGGCAGTCAAGGGCAATCCCCTTCTTGAGGTCCCAGCTCACGATCATGACGCCTCGGCGACTGAGAGTCAAGGGTAACCCCTTCTCTAAAACCCCTTCTCGAAGTCCCGGCTCATGGTCAAGCCAGCTCGGCGACGGGCAGTCAAGGGCAATCCCCTTCTCGAGGTCCCAGCTCACGATCATGACGCCTCGGCGACTGAGAGTTAAGGCTTCCACAAAGCAGCACAACCATGACGAGCTAACGACTCTACAGGGAGTAATCTCTTCTCTAAAACCACTCGTTGAACAGCTCTCCTCTAACAGCTCTTCTCAGCAGCTTCCACGAAGCAGCTCAACCACGATGAGCTAACGACTCTACAGGGAGTAATCTCTTCTCTAAAACCCCTCGTCGAACAGCTCTCCTCTAACAGCTCTTTTCTACAGCTCCCACGAAGCAGTTCAACCATGACGAGCTAACAACTATGCAGGGAATAATCTCCATTAAGGTCCACCGAATCAGCATTAGCACGCACATCAATGCACGTTATGCTCTAGAGGGGGACATATTAGAACCTTCTCTAGCACCCCTTACCAAACAGCTGCTCAACAGCAACCCCAAGTCGAACAGCAGCTCAACAGCAGCCCCAAGTCGAACAACAGCTCAAAAAGATATCACCAGATCGTACTCTCCGTACTACTATGTCAACTCAACATTTAAGACAGCATGAGAGTCTACTCCCTGATCGTCCTTTGTAAGAATAAGTGTCAGATATGACAGATCGTACCTATTGTATCCCCTCCTCTCCAGGCTATAAAAAGGGGGCTCGGGCTCTCTCATGGGGGCTTTTTCTTCCTCTCTCTCTCGGTCTGAGTTGCCCCTCTCTCTCTATCCCTCTTGTACTCATTCGGTCTCCATTTAGAGATCAAGCTTTGTAAGAGGAGATGGGATTAGTGGATTCAAATCGCCTGGACGGCGTCGTGGTTTTCCCCCCGGACACTCGGGTTTCCACGTAAAAATCGCCGTCTCATTTCTCTCTGTGGTGGTGCATTTTTTGCATCAACAACACTATCTCAACATTAAAGATACATACACCATTTACAGTCACACAATAAGTTGATGATCAAAGACAAGTTTAAACTTCATTAAAAGTTTATTTTCATTGCACCTTCCTTTCCGAAACACTAAATATACACTTCATCTTCATAATGTGACTAAAAAGTTTTAAAACTTCACCTAGATACTTGACATTTAACTACATTAACATCTAAATGACAAAGTTTAGGTTCATATTATAAGATTAAGCTTCGCTTCATTAATTGTTGTTTAGCCACTTTGTTGTTTGACACAACAAATATACACATGATTATAATGGGACTCATATGATGAAAATACACCAAGATACATAAAATAGAATGAGAGATGAGGATACAGAAAACAAAAATAAAGGAAAGAAGTACAGAGGAATAAGAGAAAGAAGATGAAGATGAGGAAGGAAACTCAATGGAAAAAGAAAGAAGAGATAGAGAAAGAGAAAATTGTTGGGGGGGAATATTCTTTATTCAAATCAACATATTCTGCAAAATTACTAAAGATTAAATATTACAAAATCTACAAAAGAAGAAGATCAAATATCTTCCTAAAATAATAAAGATAACAAATGAAAATATGAAAATAAACAAAATACTAAATAAGAAACTAAAGACCCTTTTACTTCAAATATTCTAAATCTAAGAAACACAACCCTCTCTAACAATAAAACAACCATACTCCTCAACTCTTATGGATCTACATCATTCACCATCGATTAAAAAGAACACGATCCCACCGAGTAGTGCAAATATGAATTGACAAGAACAAGATTCAACACACCATCTTTTTCATCAATCTAATCTTTCAACGTATCATAATTTAGGAATGTTGTTAAAATTCCTAAAAAAGTATGATTAGACAAAATATAAAGACAAGCTCCTTAATTAGGTAATGTCTTTCACATTAAAAACAAGATTAATATTTAGATAGATAGATAATTCAAGTAGATATGTATTAAGTCCAATTTTTTAAAAGGATAGGAAGTGAGTGAATGGCTTGAATATAAAATATAACCAGGAAAACTAGAAACATGCCATCCTGAAAGATGATACTTAATAAGATGCCTTGGATAAGAAGTATCCAATGTACTGATTTTCCTGATCCTAGAATGTATGGGGTACAGGAACAATAAAGATGGCTGGGGTTGCAATTTAGACTACAAATAACATATATTTTTTTCCCTTCAATATTTTGAACTCAGCCTACACCTGAAAAATAAAACTACCTCATTTTCAGTTGGTGATAAATACATAGGGATCAAAATAAAGTCATCTATGTGAATTGTACCAGAATATTGTTTGAATATCTACATGCGGCTTCTTTGCAATGGTGGATGAGATTGATTGAAAACAACTTGTTGATATCTAGAATACACAAATTCACATGAATCACTCTTATAAAAATTTCCCAATATTAGTATCCTCTCTAATCGTCAGCTTAACAACATTTTGCCTCGTCAAAAGTAGAACATGTAAAGAGATTTTTCCGGAAGTCTCATCCTCATTCCAATAATTGACAGAAACTCCATTTATCTAAACATGTTTTCCATCTCATCAAACTCAATAATAAGTGTAGGAGCACTATGGTTGAACTTTATTTTCTACAACTCTAGCAAAAATAAACTTTCCTATCCATTCAGCCTCATCCTTGCTAGCTAAAATTTAATATTTGGAGGGCCTTAATTGTAGGTTGTGTGAATGTATGAACTTTTGAGGCAAAGTGTATGGTTAATTGGTTATACTTCGAAGAAACATGATTTATAGTATTATAAGATGATGATCATGATATAGATAAGAAGAATAACAAGACTCATAGTTTCATGAAGTATTACCATAAGAGAACAATTTTCCATAAAATGGAAAGCAGGAAAAAACCTTTCTGGAGAGCAATATGGTTGGGGCTCATCGAGATGACTGTGAGGACATGATTGCCTAGAATGTTGTCACTTTCTATCATCACACAATTAATGGCAAGTGGTTGATGAAGGTGGTGAAAATCAAATTAATCTACTAAGTATTTGTGTAGTCGGTGAAGCGAAGATTTCCTAAATCAATGTCAAAACAGGTACTAAAAAATCAATGAAATGTGCAGATAAAACACGAGTAGGTGATAGAGAACTGAAACTCTTATACCAATTGGTGTAGAAAGAGTTGGGTGAAAGGGAATATAGAATAAGGGAAAGAAAGGGAAGAAGTAGAGAGGAATAGAAGAAAGAAGAGGAAGAGAAAAAAATGAAAACTGGTAAAAAGAGAAAGAAGGGAGAAAGAAGGAGAATTGGGGGAGGTGTTATACAATTTTATTAGATTCATTATAACTTATCGCATTACAAAATATTCGGGATACTTGATACAATGAAATGATATACATTTGAATCTAACCAAGATCAATGAACAAAGAAATCCAATAAATATCCTATATAATAATGACTATATCAATAAAATAATCAAATTTCACGTCATCTAATGGATTTAAACCAATACTTTTCTATAAAGAAATAATCGTTTGATAAATGATCATGACTGCAAATGACAATACCTAATGTCACACAAGCATTCAGTTTTAGCAGTGATTAGCTTCTCATTTCATTTCATTAAGAAGAACCACAGTCTAACATGTAAAAAAGAAATACGTTCCTTATGTCAAAATAACTACATTCTTCCAAGATTCCCACAACCATACACCGAGAATTTTGATTACCATTAGAACTTGAGTTCCTCCAAGAAATTAGTAAACATATAACATAAACTCTAAATCCTAGTTTGTTAGTCCAAGTTATCTTTAACCTAGATTAAAAATAACCTCGCAGATGACATCAATAAAAATTTTAATATTAAACTAACAATATTTCAAATCCTACACAAACTCCAACAATAAAACCAACTTTATTCACATCCCATACAAATTTTAAAATAAAAAACTAAGAGGTAAAGCAAATTCAATGCTACAAACTTTAACACAGAAACAGCTCAAGATAAAATTTGATATCACATGTTCTTACTAAAAAGGAATGTTTAAGCTACCTTTTGATTGCAGATACTTTATACTTTGGGAAAACTTTCGAGTATGCATTCAATATCCTGTACAAAGATCTCTGTTCCATTAGTTTACACATAGAACACACAAACTTATGAACACCGTATCTAATCACTGCATGAAACAAATGGATGAATGATCAAAAATTAACTAACTTCATCTTACATTCTTTAAAGAAAGAAAGAGGAACATAAATTCACCAAGTGTTGGATTGTTCACCCACCAATAGGGAACGTGAGCTGGGTTTAGACCGTCGTGAGACAGGTTAGTTTTACCCTACTGATGATCGTGCCGCGACAGTAATTCAACCTAGTACGAGAGGAACCGTTGATTCACACAATTGGTCATCGCGCTTGGTTGAAAAGCCAGTGGCGCGAAGCTACCGTGTGCGGGATTACGACTGAACGCCTCTAAGTCAGAATCCATGCTGAAAATGCGGCGCCAGTGCTCGTCGTTCGCCCGGCGTCCCGAAGTAGGGGACTCCGATCCCCCATGGGCGGCTGACGGAGGTCGCTTCCTTCCGCGGGGCATAAAGGCCGCGGCGGACACCTTGAAGTGAAGTTTCGAACGGGCGGCGAGCTGAATCCTTTGCAGACGACTTAAATTCGCGACGGGGCATTGTAAGTGGCAGAGTGGCCTTGCTGCCACGATCCACTGAGATCCAGCCCATAGTCGCAGCAGATTCGTCCCTCCCAAGTTTCGGTTTTGCCTTACGAACGGCCGGGACGTTGGGGTCCAACGGAAGCAGCGCGTCGCGCGACAGAGGTGCGGTGACGTGCGTCCGGGTCGGAAATGTCGCGGGCCGCAAAGCACCGAGCGCAANACCGCTCGAGAGAATTGCAGTAATGCTGTGGGGCGGGTCGTGCGATGGCGACGCGCCGTCCCGTAGAATGTCGGTGAGTGCGGTAGCGTTGGGGTGATCTCCGGGAGGAGAGGTCTCCCGGCCCCCCAACCTAAGCGCGCTTCGAAAGTGCGGTGCGCTGATTGAAGGACGTTATGGGGTTGTCGGAACGAATTCCCGAACGTCCTCGACGTGCTCAATCCCTCCGAGTTCTGTTCTTCCGTAGGAACCCTCGTTGCTTTCCTGAGAATGTTGTGCGGGGATTCCGCCGTCTCGCAGGCGTTTGGACTCCCCGGGAGCTCTCGCGGCCGCGTAGGCTTTTTGGGGCATTCGATACCCACGGCGGGTTGCAACCCGCCGGTTGTGCTGAGGGGTATTTGACGGTACCCCGAACAAATGCGAGGTTTCCGCGAGACCCTTGCGTCTCCAAGCAACCGCTCGAGAGAGTTGCAGCAATGCTGTGGGGCGGGTCGTGCGAC
>JAEMOT010001742.1:1626-21962 GCA_019297695.1 Apostasia ramifera | reverse complement strand
GTGGGGATTCCGCCGTCTCGCTGGCGTTTGGTCTCCCCGTGAGCTCTTGCGGCTGCGTAAGCTAGAAAAATAGCAGAATCGAAAACAGCTGAACTTAGTTTCAAAAGAAAAAAAAAAACAGTTGAACTTTAGTGAACTCTAATAGCAAACAAGTGCACAAGCCAAGCCTGAGCTGCATCTGCAGAGTTAACAATTATGAAGTTACAGATCATTTTCTCAAAAAAAAAAAAAAAAAAAAAAAAAAAATAGTCTTGGTATTTTAGCTTAAACAAACTTTAGAGCAGGTAAGGCCACAAAAAGATGAAGTCCATGAAGAAAATATTAAAAAAAGGGATACAATTTAAACAAAACCTAAAACTTTTGGCAGCCAAGCAAAGTCAATTTCAGAAGTGAACACACCATCTTTATAAATTTTCCTTCAACCATTCCTGTACCATCTCTAGTCAACAGAACTCTTTATATACAACACCAAACAAAGTAGTATCCTTTTTCTGATATTTTCACAACAATCATTCTCCTAACCTTAATACTGCATTTTAAGATTTAGTGCACATAAACAAACCGCATTATTTTTAGGTGTTATCACCAATTTAAACTTTCCAAATTTTATCGATTAGAACATTATATGTGAAAGGACTTCTAACCGTAGCCACCGAATTTAGATTTGCAAATGACATAATCCTCAACACCTAATTTCGTGAATTAATCCAAAATTCATTTAACCCTCTATCATCCAACAAAGTAAAATATGTCTTCATTTTATCTACATTAAAATTACATTATTATGCACCCTCTGTGATAAACAAATCGAAGGCGCCTAGTCTTACAATGCAACCTACATTTTTCTACCTTTATGTTTGTTTTGGATAAACACCACATATTAAAAGCATAACAAAGAAAGTTGAAACAATACGTACTTCTATTATTTTGGAAAAAAACACCACATAAGGATATGTCAACTGAAAAGCATAACAAAGGAAGCTGCAAAACAATCCTTAATTCATTATTTGGTTTTTAATACGTGACCATCAACACCCTCAATCTTTCTTTCCCATTTTCTCTTTTTCCAGTCTTATGTCAGCCATTCCCATTAATTTTAAATATCATAATTCCCTCGTTTAATCTTAAAGTTGATAGCTTTCAAGCAAGTAAAACACAGAAAGGATACATGAATACAAAATTATGTGACAAACAAGTATAGAAAGTGTAGGAGAAGACATGCAGCAAAATTAAGACAGTTCTGTTATGCGAATAAGCACACACATATTTTACGTGACAATAGCATTTCCAAATTTTATATTAACTCATAAGGAAGCCTGTTTTATTTTTCATAATGCTTCCCATTATCATTTAGATGTTAATAAAAGTTAAATTAGGCTGACTAAATCAAGTAAAAATTCTAATATACGTATGAAAAAGTTTAAGGCAAGTAACTAATATATACAACTAGATGATTCTCCTTTGAGTATTGAACAAATTCAACTTTGGTTCTAAATGAATAAAAAAGCAGATAAACTGGTCCAAATAAGAAGTTAGTAAATAAGTCATGTTCTTGATAAAAGTTACATAGACAAAATTGAGATAGCTAATCGTGACTATTGATGATTTCATGAAGTGCCAGTACTAACTCCATTAATTGATCATTCATTTCTAGTATATGATCATGCGCACAAATTTCCACCATTCCAGAAACTGTTAAGCAAATAATAAATAACACAAGGTACAACCTCTACAACAAATCAGCGGTAGATTGTGCTCTTTGGATGACACGGTCTATCAAAGGCACATCCCAATCTTGGATATGTGGCACATTACATCTTGCACGGTAAAAAGAAAATGAAATCCGCAAATGTTTAATGGTGGATTTGCTCAGTGGATATAGAATATCTTAAGTATTTAATTCAGTAAGTAGCAAATGTTCCATGCAATTCAAATATTAAAGTTCAGTGGTTGCAGATTTCCAAAGCCTTAATGTAGCAATTGCAGATTTCCAAAGTATTAACTCAGCCAGTCATTGGCTTTCCAGAGCAAATCAACAGATGGATTTCTGAAAAATTTCTAAATTCTCTCCTTCACAGCATTTCCATGAAGCTCTACCTTTTGACATCCCCATCACATACCAACACAGCCTGAGAGGTGAAAGAACCGTGATTCAAGTTCTATCTCATAGTTCGTAGTCGAGTGGAGAACATAGACAGACATCAACAAATTTTCACAAGTCTGGCACAAGAAAGAAACAGTGATTACAACTATTTTCGATGAAATTCACTCTCATAATATAATAATGAGTTGTGGAAATATTTTAGGAATGATAAATTTGCAACAAGAAACTGCAATAACATCAAACATCAGAAGTTCCCAAAATAACCATGATGATTTCAATAAATAAGAAGTTCCACCATGGCATCTTGATGCCACCACACATGTCATGCAGATTTCAAAAAAACTAAGAGTGGTGTTGCTGAAATTACTTTCCCAAAATAGCAACGCTGAACTCAATAAATAACAAGTTCCACACTGAAACTTGATCATGACACATGAAGCCATGACAATTTCCTTTTTTTTTTCAAATAAAAACTTTCAATTTTCTCAAAATATGGCATATATCAATTTAAAACATACTTTTATATTCTTTTTCAAAATGCTTAAAATTTTTATTTAAAGACCAAACTACTAGATTTTTTTTAGACTTCCACCGGCTAACATTCAATGAAGAAATATCAAGAGAGATGCTTCATCCAAGGGAGAAACTAATAAGAAAGCAAGAAACCGAAAATTATTCCGGAGAGCAAGAGCAAGTCCTTGATAATGAAGACAAAAACTTGTTTTTCGCCCTTTCAATTGATGAAGCCAGGCCAAGACGATTAAAGGTGAAGCCAAAGTTGACATTCCAATCTATGATGGGTCTATTAATGCTGAGAAGTTGGACTCATGGTTAGATCAATTGGAGACCAACTTCAAGTCTTCAACCTCTACTGGTATTCTCCTCAAGAGAGTTTCTTTTGCCTGCCTCAAACTTACCCACCATGCTTTGGCATTGTGGAACACTCATCTCTGACATGGCTATCAAAATTTTACTTAGAGGAACTTCAAAAAACTGATCCTCCAAGAATTCTATCTTATGGAATATGGAGAAGATAGATGGAGGAAGTGGCATGGTCTTCGTCAAAGGTAAGGCCAGACTGTACAAGAATACACTATAGAGTTCCGAAGGCAAGCAATTTCTTTTGGTATTTAATTAGAGAAAATATTTACTCTACTGAAATACACATCGAGTTTATACTCCAACATAGCCAACGAGCTTCATCTTTTTCTATCAATGTCATAAGCCAAGCAAGTGGTTTTGCTATGGCAATTGAAAGAAAGAATAAAAAGCAAGGAGAAAAGCCTTCCAATCGACAAGATAAGGTCCAAAAAAGCCTAACTCTTAAAAAAAGAATGATATCAATAATTACTCTCCTTCAAAAGGTACCATCTTCAAAACTCATATTAATAAATCTAAGATGTTTTGTGACTATTGTAAAATTTCTAGTCACACAAGAGAAAAATGTTGAAAGGTACATCCAGAATTTTTCCCTAAATTTTTTTTTAAAAAAGTGAATAAGGGAAAACAGATAGCTACTACTCTTGAGATAGAACAAACATTGATGAACCAACCAGACTCAACTCTAGCCTTGATGGTATTGCCGAAGGGGATAGATAAGAACCCATTAACTAGCTCCAATGAGTGTGAGGAGTTATTTACCGTATGCATTCAAGTTAAACAAGAAGTAGTAAATGCTATCATCGATTCTGGAAATCAAAAAAATCTTAATTCTGTAAGTCTTGTCAGTAGACTTAGATTGGAGACTTATCTTGACTCAAATTCTTATCCTTTTGGGTGAATACAAAAAGGAGCTGGTCTAAAGATTAAGAGACTATCACCTATGTTTTGCCATCACTAAAGATTATATTGATAAAGTAATGTGCGAAGTAATTCCTTTAGACATATGTCAAGTTATTTTTGGGAATTCATACTTATGGGACCAGAATGCGATCTTCTATCAAAGAGCACAATAATACAAGTTCGTTAAAGAGGCAAGAATTTTCTAATCAACTATAGTAGAGATCTTAACACAATAGACTTGGTGGCGGCAAGGCAAATCAAAAGGATAATTATTACTTATGAAAAATTTATAATTCTCTTCATTCAAGAGTCAGATAGAAATACTTCTTTCGTATTTTTTACAAAGGGAGAAAGCAAGCTTCAAGAATTAATAAGAGAATACTCCATTATTTCTAAAAAACCAAAAGGTCTTCCTCCAAAGAGAGCAGTTGAACATGAAATTCAACTCATCTTCGATGCATCTCTTTCAAATATTAGTATGTATCGAAACTTCGTGGTTGAAAATGAGGAGATAAAGAAGCAAGTGACAGAATTGCTCGACAGTGGAATAATCAAACCAAGTATTTCTAATCAACTATAGTAAAGAATTTCGAGAGAGTTATAAGAGCATTTTTGTCCATATAAACATGACTAACAGTCAAATTTAATCGTTACTGTCTAATTGGACCATCCAAAAAAGCGATATTTAAACTAAGGGACCAAATGACAGCACAAACACAAACTCGGGACCCAAATCTGGGTTTTTCAAAATGTGGGACCTATTTGCAGTACCATTCTAACCTTAGGGGCCCCTGTGCAATTTATCCTTTTTTTTTTTGATAGAAAATAAATAGTATATTAGTTTTAATCACTGTAGAGCATATTGATCAGCTATGCGTGCATGAGCATGCAACTGCGAGCCAGCGCTTGCACCTTCAGCAAATTACGCATGAAGACTTATCCCCCAAAAATCCACGTGGCATCATTCTATTAGTCAAAACTCCTAGCACTCAATCCAAGAAATCCACGAGAAGCATTCCACATCACCAGCTGAAGAGAACCCAAATTAATTAACTGCAGTCCTCTCACCTCCATAAAATTCTTCATCCACATCAGTACCCCTTGAATTAGAACCAGGCATCCTCTGAGATCTACCTGACTGAATTTTTGAAAAGATTCAGATAGACGGCAGCCATGGCGACCTCCTCCACAATTGCTGGGCTGGGTACCTCCCTTCTGCCCCTTTCGGGCCGCTCTTCGAAGCCGCTTCTCGCTTCGGGTAAAATTTTTGATCATGATCATCGACATGAATCAAAAAATATTTCTTGACTCAGACTTATAATTATTAAAGATGATAAGCTTTTTATAGGCTTTATAAGGCCTCAGGTTGCAAGAAACCCCTTTACCCAGAAGAAGCTGGTTTCAGGTGGAAGGTTCACCTGGTAAGATTGCCTCTTTCCCCTTAACATAGCACTGGTTGATATATATAAAGCCATTCATGGTGAGTTCAAGGCATTGGTGCATGCTTCTATGTCGTAGCTTTGAGAGGGACTGGCTGCGCACGGATCTTAACGTGATCGGGTTCGGATTGATCGGCTGGATCGCGCCGTCGAGCATTCCGGTGATCAACGGAAACAGCCTGACAGGGCTGTTCTTCCAGAGCATTGGGGAGGAGCTTGCTCACTGGCCGACTGGCCCTGCCCTCACCTCTCCGTTTTGGTAATTCAAGTAGCTTCATGGCATCAGCCTTTTAGTTCAAATTGCTTCATATTCGGATCAAAATTTAGTTGGGATTTACTGAGCTGAGTCGTGAGTTATATTTACGACTCGTAATTTTATCGAGCTAAGTTCGAGCGAGATTGCTCGAATTTCACCTGATTTTTCATTTTTTAGAAATATATAATATAAATGATTTGTATAATATTTTTAATTATTATTTTTATAAAACAAATGCTTTGCATCTTTAATAATTATAGTTTAAGCTTGCAATTTACTAAATGAATTAGAACTTGAATTAAAACCTTACGGCCTTGTTTGGTTTGAGCTTTTTTTTAAACAAAAGAAAAAAAATATTTTATTTTTTTACATTTAATGAGAGATAATTTTATTTTAATATTAGAAAGTATGTAAAATGTGAAATACTTCCAATTCTAATATTTGTATTTGTGTTGGATGTGAAATAAAATTGATTTTTATAGTTGAAATTTGTGTTGGGTAAAAACATTATCTCACATCAAACGAGACCTAAATTGTGATTAATTAATTTATTAATTAACTATTAGGATTATTTAATAGATTTTTTTTAAAAAAAAATAGGTAAAACAATTATCTCACATCAAACAAGACCTAAATTGTGATTAATTAATTTATTAATTAACTATTAGGATTATTTAATAGAATTTTTTTTAAAAAAAAAGAACACATAATAGTTACAATATGTGTTAGGTAAGCCTATAAACATATAATTAACTCATATTTGAAGCTCAGTGAAAGCTACTTAAATTTTTTTTAAAATAATTCTCAATTTTTAGAAATTCAAGTTGATTAAAAAATAACATCTATTTTAGGGGCTAACATGAAATAAAACATAGATTTAGTTATTATACTTTTTATATCAAATTTTAGGCAAATTATGCTACGGTAATACATTACGGAATTTATATGCATACAACAAGGTAGCATGCAACCTAGCTAGCCAATGACAAAATTGAGGGAGAATCGACGCGAAAAATAATATTATTTGATATTTATGTTTCATATAAATACTTCTATACTTCATTCATATATACCTATTATCTAAAAATAGAAACTTATGCGACAAAAATATTGATATAAAGAAAATTATGTCTATGCTCATGCATCATTACCATGTGCCAATAAGCTCCTAAAAATCACATGTGATGCTTACTATTTTTTAACATTTTGAGACCTTAAAGTGTAATTGAAGAAAAAAATTTAAGACATGCATATGATCATCTTTAAAATTTATTTGATTCAAATATATTTTCTAGTTAATTTGCCCTTACTTACCACCATTATATCTTAGAACAAATATACAGTAAATACATATTACATGCAATAAATAATTAACATTTACTGAATTATATATATATATATATATATATATATATATATGTATACCAAAAAAAATCATATAGTTGGGATTAAAATTTAGTTATTATTGTATATTAATTCTTATGTTTAAAATTAAATTTAATTTTTTTATTAAAATTAAGATTTTTTTAGCATAATTCCTGACAATGTTAATCATGTCATTAATTTATGCCTGCCTTCTTAATTAATATTGTAGGTTATGGTTGATCACATGGCACCTGGGCTTGTTCCTTGTCCTCACCTTTGGCCAGATTGGGTTTAAGGGAAGAGCTGAGGAGTATTTCTGAGGCCCTCAAGGGATCTTTCTGTATAAGAAAATTCATGTTATCTACTTAGACCTGCTGTATTTCAATGTAATGGGTGCAAGTATGTAACATTATTTTCGGATCAAATCCTTTTAAGTTTCTAGGTCAACTACATATTAGAGTGTTGAGTTTGAAATCGATGATTCTATCTATACATAGAACGTGAACAACTCTGTTAAATGGCACAAGAAAAGCCAAGGTACATGTGACATGATATATCGATGATTTATTCGTGAAACTAATGAGCTATCTTGCCACCTACAAGAAAGCAAAACATTCTCTCATCTATGAGTGTGGTGAAAGAGCTAACTTTATGATAAATAAATGTTATTCTCATATATATATATATATATATATATATATATATTACGCTGGTGATGGTGAGAACTTTGCTTTTACAAGGTAATGAAGTAGCTGCATAACTCTTAATGCCAGACAAATTAGGCGTGAGCGAGACGAAAATATCAAATATTAAAATTTATGTAAGATGAGATATAAAATAATTTTTAAATACATAAAATTTTTAGCTGTTGTCATTTTAGTCATGACTAAAATTTTAATTTATCAAATGAGACTTTACGTTCATTTACTTGTGCTATAAATTTAAAATTATTGTAAGTAATTGATGAAAAAAGTGTATTTCTTTTCAGATTATAAATGAAGAAGTATATATATATATATATAAATAATTTAAAAGATTTTTTATATAACCTGAAACAAGCAACATGCACTTGGTATAAGAGGTTAATTGAATTTTTTTTGTAAATAATGGATTAATTTATTAAAGTTAGAAAAAGTATTTTTCACCCTATTCATAAGAAGTCATGAGTATAATTTCTATCTAGTATATATAAATTCGTATTGATGTTATTATTTTTTGAACATGTAGCAGGACACTTTGTAAGAATATTAAAATCGCATTAAAAAAAAAAAACAAAATGAGCATGATGGAAAAACTCTCATTCATCCTCGATATGCAAATTAAATAATTTTTTTTATGACATCTATGTCAATCTATCAAATTACATATTCAAAAAAATAGTTCATCTTGGTTATAATAATGCCAATTGGTAGTCCTCTAAGTTCTTATACAAAGTTTTATAAAGATGAAAAATAGATTCATGGAATGATCGATTCTTTTCTGTATAACTACTAGTCATCTAGAAATCGTATAAGTCATATGTTACGATCTATCTATTTTTAAGCATATCTTATAAAATTTTTAAATTTTTGGTTCAGTCATGCTACAACCATTTAGGCCTCTGGCTTTTCGATGATTTTATAATAGAATTGTGATAGTTGTTTTGAAATAATATTTTTATTTTCTAAGCAATTATTATTTTTTAGATGGAAAAATGATTATACTATAAAATATGGAATAGAGATTTTTATGAAATAACTATTCCAAAGTAAACATAAAAATATTTATTTCATATAAAATTACGGTTGAATGAAATAGATCCATTCAAGAAACTGTTAAACTCATGGCCTTATTTGGTTTGAGTTTTTTTTAAATAAAAAATATATTTTATTTTTAAAATTTAATAAAAATTATTTTAATATTAAAAAGTATGTAAGATGTAAAATAAAATTAATTATAATATTTGTATTTATATTAGAAGTGAAATAAAATTAATTTTTATAATTAATATTTATATTGAGTTAAAAAAATAGCTCGAACTAAATGAGGCCATGGAATCCTAAATCATATTTGAAATTTAATATCAATTCAATCAAAAGTCATAGACTAAGTATAGTAATTGTTTTTTTGATAATATATGTATAATTAAATATAGTAAAATTAGGACCAAAAGAGATTAAGTAAACATTCAAATTATTAATCGAAATGATAAATGAATTATATGAAAATATTTTTTAGATTATGAAATTTCATCTATAGAGGATATAGATAATCTAAATATTATTAGTAGCTCTGATGAGTCTGTCACAGACTCTGAATCAGATAGCTCAGAAGAACCCACATCTATAACCAAATTACAAATTATAACAAAAAACAAAATAAATGAAATATTAAATAAAGTTAAAAATGCTGAAAGAATTAAATATTTACATTTAGGGTGTATACAAATAACTATAAAGACTAATTTTAGAGCTGGCTTAGACTCCCCTATATATTTTTATCCATAAGACTTTTGTTGAGATCAGACATACTGTTTGTAGAATTTGTGTTTTCTTTTACTCAAGTCAGGTCGCCCAACCTAAAGATGATAAGCATCTCAATGATCCATAGTCTCGGAAGAAGGTTAATGCTTGGTACCTAAGACCGGTATTCTTTTATTAAATCAAATAATTTATAATTTTTCCTTATGCGTATTACTGTATTCTGTTCATTGTTTCTAATTACTGCTTTTATTTCTCCTGAATAGTCAGATCTAATTATTCCTTCAATTATTGTCATATTATTATTAAATAACCAGTCATTTTTGTCTTTTATTAGACCATAAAAATCATTTGCAATCTTGGATTTTATACCAGTTCTTACTTTCGTAGATATGTTAGGTTGGATAAGAATATCTTCATATGAGTAAAATTCATATCCTATGGCTATCTCTTTCGGATATTTTGCATCATGTTCTATTTTATAGAATGTTATACTATTATTTGTGTTAGTTAAAATATTTATTGCATGTAGATTACATTCATTTACTCGTTTAATATTTATCATTTTATCTTAGATTTTTAATTGTATAGTTTCATAATTTATATTTAATGGATAATATTTTTTCAAAATATCTTGACCAATTAACATATCAAACGTATTTCTGTCATCACTATAGATTATATCAAAATCTAAAGTATAAAGATTATTAAATATATCTATAACCATTATTTTGTTAATATTGGCTTTATATTTTAATTCTTGAATGGTTTTAATGTGTAATATCTTTTATTTTCTGCCAGTGAGATATTTTTTTCTATTAATTTTGATTTTAAACGAAAACCAACTTCTTCAAAGAAAAATTGTAAGTGCTTTAAGTGTGGTGAACCAAGGCATTATGCTAATAATTGTAAAAAAGATATTAAAATTATTGAAGAAGAACAATTTCAATTAATAACAGAAGATTATGAAATTATCTCTGGAGCTAACTTAGATAGTTTATCTGACATAGATTATGAAATTTTATCTATAGAGGATATAGATAATCTAAATATTAATAGTAGCTCTGATGAGTCTATCACAGACTCTGAATCAGATAGTTCAAGTGAAAATGATCAGATAAATTACATATATATGTTACATGAAGAAAGTGAAGATGACAATACTAATGTTGAACAAATTACAGAAACATCCACTGAAATGCATAATGAACAATTTATATTTGATAATAATTTGTATCAAAAGATAATTAAATTAAAAAATAATACTAAAGGAAAAAATATATATAAAATAAAATTTAAGTTACAATTAACAAAACGAATTGTTCATTTTATAGAATATTTTAAAGGAACAACAGATAGCTTAGAAGAACCCATAGCTATAACCAAATTACAAATTATAACAAAAAACAAAATAAATGAAATATTAAATAAAGCTAAAAATGCTGAAAGAATTAAATATTTATATTTAGGGTGTATACAAATAACTATAAAGGCTAATTTTAGAGCTGGCTTAAACTCCCCTATAACCTTAATAATATCAGATAATAGATTAATAACTACTGAACAATCTCTAATGAGAATTATACAATCCAATTTATTATATCAAGTTTTAAATTTTAAAATATTTTTTAATTTTTTAATTAGTCTTAAAGATGAAAATATTGATCAAAGTCTTATGATATTTCATAAACTAGAAAATATACCCATGTTAAAAGGTAGTAAACCTTTGACATTTACTTGGAGATTATTAGGACATTTTTTCTGAAACTAATAATGTAGCAATAAAATCCATTCCATCTGACATAAGATTAGATGATTTGCATAATAAATATTCAAAAATAATATATCCGAAACAATTAACAAATAAAGACATTCAATTACCATCTGAATGGATGCGAAGAAATAAAAAAACATCAACTACTGACAAAACCCCCTACTAAACAACTATATATAAACGAAGGAAGATTATCCATAGGCTATCATAAACAAATAGATAATAAAAATATATCAAAAAGATTACAAATTAAAGATCTAGATCAAGAAGATTATGATCTAAATCTAAGTAACGCATCCAGTACATCCAGTACCACCACATCTAAATTAGATTTAAGTATAATACAAGTATTAATTAGTTTTCAAGATAAAACCAGTACTGTTAATGCCATTATAGACACAGGTGCTTCATTAACATATATAAAATCAAAATTAATAGAAAATAATATCTCACTGGCAGAAAAGAAAAGATATTACACATTTGATAAAACCATTCAAGAATTAAAATATAAAGCCAATATTAACAAAATAATGGTTATAGATATATTTAATAATCTTTATACTTTAGATTTTGATATAATCTATAGTGATGACAGAAATACGTTTGACATGTTAATTGGTCAAGATATTTTAAAAAAAATATTATCCATTAAATGTAAATTATGAAACTATACAATTAAAAATTCAAGATAAAATGATAAATATTAAACGAGTAAATGAATGTAATCTACATGCAATAAATATTTTAACTAACACCAATAATAGTATAACATTCTACAAAATAGAACATGATGCAAAATATCCGAAAGAAATAGCCATAGGATATGAATTTTACTCATATGAAGATATTCTTATCCAACCTAACATATCTACGAAAGTAAGAACTGGTATAAAATCCAAGATTGCAAATAATTTTTATGGTCTAACAAAAAGCAAAAATGACTGATTATTTAATAATGATATGACAATAACTAAAGGAATAATTAGATCTGACTATTCAGGAGAAATAAAAGCAGTAATTAGAAACAATGAATAGAATACAATAATACGCATAAGAAAAAATTATAAATTATTTGATTTAATAATATTTCCGATTACAAAACTTAAACTTGAATATGAATCTACATGAAATAAACAAATATTTAAATAAAATATGTATCAAAATAGATTTTTCAGGATACAAACCATTTCATCTATATGCTATTCTAGATACAGGAGCAACTAGAAGCATAATCAATGAACAACTTTGGGTAGACAAATTTGCAGAAAAACTTGAAGAAAAAGTTTTTTTTGTAGGCATAAATAGTACAATGAAAACATTAAAATATGTTAGAAATATAACCTTATTAGCACAAGCCGAAGAAAATTATGTAAAATTATTTTTTCCACATATATATATTTGTAAAGACTTTTCTTGTGACATGATTATAGGGATGGACGTCTTAAATCAATACCTACCCTTAACGATCAATACTACATACTATCTATTTACTATCCAACAAGTACAAACAAAAATTCCTCGAATATTTAATCATTTAAAATTAATCCGAATGAACTTTAAACTAGAAATTTTATCTATAACAGAAAATTTTAAAACTAAATATTTAGAATCTTTGCAAGAAGTCTTTTCTGATAATCCATTACTCTTATTTGATAGAAGTCCACGTTATTGTACGTTAACCCCTTTAGATAACAATAAAATTATTAGATTAAAATCATTAGTTTATTCTGCTCTCGATATTGAAGAATTCAATAAACAATTAACAGAATTAAAAAAACTATGACTTATTCAAAATGCAACTGGACCTCGTTCTTCACCTGTATTTATGGTTAGAAATCATGCCGAAGAAAAAAGAGGTAAAGCTAGATTAGTCATAAATTATAAACGATTAAATGATAATTTAAAATTTGATGGATTTTATATCCCTAACACTGAAAATATTCTTAAAAATATTAGCGAAGCTAAATGGTTTAGTAAATTTGACGCTAAATCAGGATTTTGGCAAATTAAAATACAAGATAATATATTTAAAAAGTTAACTGCATTTTCTACTCCTTTTGAGCATCTACAATGGACTGTAATGCCATTCGGTTTAAAAAATGCTCCTCAAATCTTTCAAAAATGGATGAATTCTATTTTTGCACTTTATAGTCAATTTATTCTTGTTTATTTTGATGATATTCTTGTTTACTCTTCAACTTATGAACAACATCTTGAACATTTAGAAATTATCAAACAGTTATTCATTAAGCATGGTATAACATTAGGCAAAAATAAAGTTAAATTATGTAAACAAACAATTGAATACTTAGGCAAAATTATCAATCAAGATAAAATAACCTTACAAGAATACATCATATTAAAAATTAAAAAATTCTCAGATACATTTGAAACAGTTAAAAATTACAAAGTTTTTTAGGCATTTTAAATTATGGACAAAAATTCATTCCAAGACTTAGTCAACATACTAAAAACCTACAAACCAAACTAAATACCATTAATCAATAATATAAAAAAGATACTGAAAAAATTATAATAAGATGGGAAATGGATAAAATCAAAATACAACTAAACGATAAAGAAAAACAGGAAATAAAATATCTTAAAACAATAGTTACAAAAATTTCCAAAAACAATCATTCCCACACATAATGATCAACTTATACTATATACTGATGCCAGTAATTCATACTGGGCAGGAGTTGTTGTAACATACCAAAAAGATATTGTAGGTTATACTTCTAGTAAATTTTCTAAATCAGAATTAAACTATTCAACATATGAAAAAAAAATTATTGCAATTTTAAAATCTGTTAAAAGTTTTAAATTTTGGCTTTTACCTAGAACCTTTCAAATAATAACTGATAATAAAGATCTCTATCATTATATTAAAAATAAAAAATATGATAATAATAGTAGAAAAATTAGATGATTTTTACAATTAGATGAATATTCTTATACTATTCTTTTTACTCCAGGCTTTACTAACATTTTAGCAGATTTTCTTTCACGAGAAAATAATCCTTCTGCTTAAGAAGATTAATCTTTGCAGGACTATGGACAACACCACCTGGAAAGGTATATTACTACAACCTAATATGCCTCTATCGAGGACACAAAAATCTTTCTTTTCTATATCTCCCTATACTGCAAGGATTGCTAATACTTCTTCTCCTATATCTTCTCATATAACCACTCCTCGAGTATATAAAAAAACTATTGCATTTTCAGAAGGCACTATTACTATAGATTTTCTGGATAAATATAATCAACATATAATATCCTCTTTAGCAGGTAATATCAGTAATTATAAATCCGATATACCAATGTCAGCAAAAGTCTACGGAATCATAAATGGACTCTGGAAAGTTGTTGATGGATTACAACATAATCCATCTCTTATATATAACCTAAGGAAAATAATAACTCATATTTCTCAAATCGAATATTCTCTGTTTAACATATCCAATCAACTGCAAAGGGAAGAAACATTTACGCAAGCTCTTCTGAAAGTATGTGAAGAAATACAGCCAGATGATTATGAAATCATATATCCTATATTAGAACTAATATTTCAGTATAAACAGATTAATTCTCCCTATATGGAAAAGGCCAAAAGACGAGAATGTCTTCGCAAAGTACAGACCTTGTTACCTAAAGATCTACAGACAAAGATTTTTGATAAAATCTATAGAGATGAAGCTCTACCATATTTACAACAAGAACAGTTGCTCAGTCTACCAGACAAACGACAAGGGATGTTTATTGCATTTACTCCAAACATGGAAAGACAAATTGATTTGGGAATAGTCCGTAGATTCATTATTGATACACATCATATTGAAGAATGGCACGGACTTCCCCAAATCCTTCAAACAATCATTTCGACCACAGAAATTTATGAGCGTATATTGGAATTCGAGATAATATCTACTTTTGTAGAACCAGATCAGTATCTAATACATCCAGCTTATCAAATTTGGAGACTATCCCGACAACCAAGTTTGACAGAATTTTATGGCTATGACTGGGAAAATGATCAAAAAAAGAATCTATCAGAATTATTCGCAGTATATCAAGAACGAAGACAGTATAAATCTTTCAGTAACGGCAGAATATTAGTTTTAGATGAAGACAACATATCTAAAATTGCTAATGAACCAGATGATACATTAGATTTCAGTGGGGTCCTAAAACAGAACAACTATTATCAGAATTACCTATGGAATCTATAGGTTTCTCTACCACTCCAGATGACGTATCCATACAGTCAGATTAAAGGAAGGACTTCTTTACAATTGCACCTGATAAATGCATCAATAACCAGCGTCATATCACGATCAAGGAACTTCTTTGAAATTACTCCAAGTATCTTTCGGACAATAATCAAAAGAATCTGAAGCTTTATGTCCATTATATATCTGCTTTACAGATAGTGTGTCTGCTTTACAATTATTGTATTCTGCTTTCCTCTCTTATAAAAACGATAGCCTCCAACCTGTGGAGGGCATCGAGTCTGAATCCTCTTCCTCTCTACTCCCCCGCCGCTCTTCTGCTCGCTTCTCTCTTTGTAAGTCTCTCTCTCTCTTTCTCTCTCTCTCTCTCTCTTGCTGCTCGATCTCACTCTTTTTATATATATGTTTTGATATGACTGTCATGTCTGCTTAAACGCTTTGTTTTCTTTTATTCGGGCTATGGTTCCTGATCGACAAACCTTAAGTTCATGCTTTAGATCCATCGTTCACAGGTTTTGCTAAAACCCATACATTCTTCCGTAATTATGTCCTGGTATGTCCAATGTTGGCTATGTAACTAAGTTTGACAGAATTTTATGGCTATGACTGGGAAAATGAACAAAAAAAAATCTATCAGAATTATTCGCAATATATCAAGAACGAAGACAATATAAATCTTTCAGTAACGGCAGAATATTAGTTTTAGACGAAGACAACATATTTGAAATTGCTATCTGATCATTTTCACTTGAACTATCTGATTCAGAGTCTGTGACAGACTCATAAGAGCTACTATTAATGTTTAGATTATCTATATCCTCTATAGATGAAATTTCATAATCTATGTCAGATAAACTATCGAATATGAATCTACATGAAATAAACAGACATTTAAATAAAATATGTATCAAAATAGATTTTCCAGGATACAAACCATTTCATCTATATGCTATTCTAGATACAGGAGCAACTAGAAGCAAAGCAGCGAGAGAGAGAGAAAGAGAGAGAGACTTACAAAGAGAGAAGCGAGCAGAAGAGCAGCGGGGGAGTAGAGAGGAAGAGGATTCAGACTCGATGCCCTCCACAGGTTGGAGGCTATCGTTTTTATAAGAGAGGAAAGCAAAATACAATAATTGTAAAGCAGACACACTATCTGTAAAGTAGATATATAATGGACATAAAGTTTCAGATTCTTTTGATTATTGTCCGAAAGAAGCTTGGAGTAATTTCAAAGAAGTTCCTTGATCGTGATATGACGCTGGTTATTGATGCCTTTATCAGGTGCAATTGTAAAGAAGTCCTTCCTTTAATCTGACTGTATGGATACGTCATCTGGAGTGGTAGAGAAACCTATAAATTCCATAGGTAATTCTGATAATAGTTGTTCTGTTTTAGGACCCCACTGAAAATCTAATGTATCGTCTGGTCCATTAGCAATTTTAGATATGTTGTCTTCATCTAAAACTAATATTTTGCCGTTACTGAAAGATTTATACTGTCTTCGTTCTTGATATATTGCGAATAATTCTGATAGATTCTTTTTTTGTTCATTTTCCCAGTCATAGCCATAAAATTCTGTCAAACTTGGTTGTCCTCTTGTTCGTTGTCGGGATAGTCTCCAAATTTGATAAGCTGGATGTATTAGATACTGATCTGGTTCTACAAAAGTAGATATTATCTCGAATTCCAATATACGCTCATAAATTTCTGTGGTCGAAATGATTGTTTGAAGGATTTGGGGAAGTCCGTGCCATTCTTCAATATGATGTGTATCAATAATGAATCTACGGACTATTCCCAAATCAATTTGTCTTTCCATGTTTGGAGTAAATGCAATAAACATCCCTTGTCGTTTGTCTGGTAGACTGAGCAACTGTTCTTGTTGTAAATATGGTAGAGCTTCATCTCTATAGATTTTATCAAAAATCTTTGTCTGTAGATCTTTAGGTAACAAGGTCTGTACTTTGCGAAGACATTCTCGTCTTTTGGCCTTTTCCATATAGGGAGAATTAATCTGTTTATACTGAAATATTAGTTCTAATATAGGATATATGGTTTCATAATCATCTGGCTGTATTTCTTCACATACTTTCAGAAGAGCTTGCGTAAATGTTTCTTCCCTTTGCAGTTGATTGGATATGTTAAACAGAGAATATTCGATTTGAGAAATATGAGTTATTATTTTCCTTAGGTTATATATAAGAGATGGATTATGTTGTAATCCATCAACAACTTTCCAGAGTCCATTTATGATTCCGTAGACTTTTGCTGACATTGGTATATCGGATTTATAATTACTGATATTACCTGCTAAAGAGGATATTATATGTTGATTATATTTATCCAGAAAATCTATAGTAATAGTGCCTTCTGAAAATGCAATAGTTTTTTTATATACTCGAGGAGTGGTTATATGAGAAGATATAGGAGAAGAAGTATTAGCAATCCTTGCAGTATAGGGAGATATAGAAAAGAAAGATTTTTGTGTCCTCGATAGAGGCATATTAGGTTGTAGTAATATACCTTTCCAGGTGGTGTTGTCCATAGTCCTGCAAAGATTAATCTTCTTAAGCAGAAGGATTATTTTCTCGTGAAAGAAAATCTGCTAAAATGTTAGTAAAGCCTGGAGTAAAAAGAATAGTATAAGAATATTCATCTAATTGTAAAAATCATCTAATTTTTCTACTATTATTATCATATTTTTTATTTTTAATATAATGATAGAGATCTTTATTATCAGTTATTATTTGAAAGGTTCTAGGTAAAAGCCAAAATTTAAAACTTTTAACAGATTTTAAAATTGCAATAATTTTTTTTTCATATGTTGAATAGTTTAATTCTGATTTAGAAAATTTACTAGAAGTATAACCTACAATATCTTTTTGGTATGTTACAACAACTCCTGCCCAGTATGAATTACTGGCATCAGTATATAGTATAAGTTGATCATTATGTGTGGGAATGATTGTTTTTGGAAATTTTTGTAACTATTGTTTTAAGATATTTTATTTCCTGTTTTTCTTTATCGTTTAGTTGTATTTTGATTTTATCCATTTCCCATCTTATTATAATTTTTTCAGTATCCTTTTTATATTATTGATTAATGGTATTTAGTTTGGTTTGTAGGTTTTTAGTATGTTGACTAAGTCTTGGAATGAATTTTCGTCCATAATTTAAAATGCCTAAAAAACTTTATAATTTTTAACTGTTTCAAATGTATCTGAGAATTTTTTAATTTTTAATATGATGTATTCTTGTAAGGTTATTTTATCTTGATTGATAATTTTGCCTAAGTATTCAATTGTTTGTTTACATAATTTAACTTTATTTTTGCCTAATGTTATACCATGCTTAATGAATAACTGTTTGATAATTTCTAAATGTTCAAGATGTTGTTCATAAGTTGAAGAGTAAACAAGAATATCATCAAAATAAACAAGAATAAATTGACTATAAAGTGCAAAAATAGAATTCATCCATTTTTGAAAGATTTGAGGAGCATTTTTTAAACCGAATGGCATTACAGTCCATTGTAGATGCTCAAAAGGAGTAGAAAATGCAGTTAACTTTTTAAATATATTATCTTGTATTTTAATTTGCCAAAATCCTGATTTAGCGTCAAATTTACTAAACCATTTAGCTTCGCTAATATTTTTAAGAATATTTTCAGTGTTAGGGATATAAAATCCATCAAATTTTAAATTATCATTTAATCATTTATAATTTATGACTAATCTAGCTTTACCTCTTTTTTCTTCGGCATGATTTCTAACCATAAATACAGGTGAAGAATGAGGTCCAGTTGCATTTTGAATAAGTCCTAGTTTTTTTAATTCTGTTAATTGTTTATTGAATTCTTCAATATCGAGAGCAGAATAAACTAATGGTTTTAATCTAATAATTTTATTGTTATCTAAAGGGGTTAACGTACAATAACGTGGACTCTATCAAATAAGAGTAATGGATTATCAGAAAAGACTTCTTGCAAAGATTCTAAATATTTAGTTTTAAAATTTTCTGTTATAGATAAAATTTCTGGTTTAAAGTTCATTCGAATTAATTTTAAATGATTAAATATTTGAAGAATTTTTGTTTGTACTTGTTGGATAGTAAATAGATAGTATGTAGTATTGATCGTTTGGTTCGAGCTTTTTTTTTGAACAAGAGAAAAAAAATATTTTATTTTTTATGTTTAATGGGAGAGAAATTTATTTTAATCTTATAAAGTGTGTAAAATGTGAAATACTTTAAATTCTAATATTCGTATTTGCATTAAATGTGAAATAATATTGATTTTTATAGTTGAAATTTGTGTTGGGCAAAAAAAGTAGCTCCAACCAAACGAGGCGTAAGGGTAGGTATTGCTTTAAGACGTCCATCCCTGTAATCATGTCACAAGAAAAGTCTTTACAAATATATATATGTGGAAAAAAAAATTTTACATAATTTTTTTCGACTTGTGCTAATAAGGTTATATTTCTAACATATTTTAATATTTCCATTGTACTATTTACACTACAAGAAATTTACTTTATAACATGGGTAGCATATCCCTGTTAACATAATTAATAAACCCTTGTTACTCTTAATTAACAAAGGTAAAAATTCCTTGTTGAGTCCCTTGTTAATTCTTTCCTTGTTAACCGTAATTTAACATTAACAAGAAACTATTTGTCCCTTTGTTATTTATATTTCGTAACAAGAAAATTATGTTCTTGTTATAATTATTTTTTTAACAAGAATATATACATATTTAGCAAGGAAAATATATCCTTGTAATGATTACAAATAACATCAAAAATAACAAGGACAAGTCCCCTTGTCACTTGAAAAAATTTAACAATAATAACTTCTAATTATTACTAAATAAAATTTTAGTAATAAATAATTTCTTTTATAAATATAAATAAATATATATATAT
>JAEMOT010001741.1:200659-218770 GCA_019297695.1 Apostasia ramifera | reverse complement strand
TACAAACCTGACGGGCGCCACGTGTCCGGCCAGGATGCAGCGCAGGAACCACATGTTAACACCTTTATATAGTATTCTCATCTTGCTGCTTATGCCACTGTAACTGGAGATTCAATGAGTTGGGAGTGTCCTCATTCTCCTTTTTTTTGTGTTGATGCAAAATATGCTATTACCCTGGCTATCCACATCGTTTAGAGTGGGAGTGTAACATCCCGTGATCCAAATATTGAGGTATTGTCCGCTTTGGCAAGAAAACTGTGTAACTTGAGTGCTTCTCAGGAGATCACACATCCCAGTACTACTCCAGCCCAAACACGCTTAACTACAGAATTTTCTATTATTAGCCTCACGGTTTTGCCCCAAAAGACGCATCTATCATTTGAGATCACGTTATTTACTTATACAGCTTAGAATCTCCCTCCCTTTTTGATGTAGGATGATTCATCCCTGTGTCTCTCTCATCACTAATTATTCGGCCTAGAAGCCTGCCAGGAGTCGCATTTTACCTCAGTGATTCCTTTTTCTTAGGATATCACTCGACGATCACTCCTCGCTCTCTTCGGCAACGGGCGTCATAGGGAGTGTGAAGGAATTAAGCTTGAGTGTTATAGATTTCACAGTATAAGGTCGATCAGGTTCAACAATGCCTTGCTTAAGATCATTTCAGTATCCCTCTTGTTGAAATGGATTTGAACACGATGAATTATTGCATGCAAGGTCAAGCTTACATGAATTTGTGTAATTTTATTTGCATTTGGTGATATGTAGAGGAGCTAGATTGGCAGACAGGCGGCCATTGATTGAGGGAATGAGATGGTTGGAAGATAAATCAGAATAACAATGAAAAATGAATAGGGCATGCCGCAGTTTCTAGTGTAAAGAATGATGATTTGGTGCGGTTCAAATCCTCTATGGGAAATCTAACTGCGTTGAAACAAATAATTACTATCCAGATTGTACTAAGTTTTGTGGCTAATTGACTTCTAACCTAGCTAGACCTGCTGAAAGCTATGAAACCAAAGCAACACTTATGCATTTTCCAAGTTATTTTTAACCTGGGTTAAATTTAACCTTATGGGTCATGTCATACACAAACTTCAATATTAAAATTAATAATATTTCAAATTTTTACACAAACTCTAACATTAAAAATCAACTTTATTTCACGTACTACACATGTTTCAAATAAAACTAATTTTATTTCAACTATTTCATAATTCTCAAATCAAAAACATCACATGAAAGATTACCTTTTACCCCAATTAAAAATAATTTCACAAACCAACAACTCCTATAGGGTGATTGATTTCGTTTGAGTTGATTGTTGGGGCGTTTGTTTCATTTCTATCTAGATGCCAGTATTATCTAGATGTCTTGCTATATTATCTCTTTATTATTGTTTGCTTTGATTCTTTGTTATTATTTAAAAAAATGATAATAGAAAATTAATCTAACTCCATCCCTCTATTCTTGGGTAACATTTAGATGTCGATTTAGAGTGGCCATCTTTTAAATTTTTACAATATTTTCTAAACATGTCTTCAAACAAAATAATTAATTTCTCCAAATAGCATTACATAACATCAGAATAACATTGAATCAAATGCCCCTCAAGTTTAGTTATATTTTGCTTTTTTTTTCTAATTCAAAGATATAAGGTATGTGTAATGATTCAGTTTATTTTGGTTTTATTTGTTTTTTGGAAATCTTAAACCACACCTCGAGTGTTTGAAAGCTTCAACACTGAAACCAGATTGATGGAGAACTTAACTGTCTAAACTAATTGGGTTTTCTAATTTGGTTTTGTTATGCTTTCATATTGTTGTTTTCCAACTAAGCTTATCAACTAACAACTATGCAAGCTGCATTTTAGGAGGAATGATGTGGGTACAGTTGCTAGAGTAATATATTCTGCGAGGGCCACACCCTCTCATGGACCAAGTTAGGCCTAGCTTACACACAAAAAATGAGCTGGACACTGAGCCAAAATCACATTGAACATGATGAAGCCTGAACCTACATGTAAGCTTACTTGAAAAGTGCACGAGCTTGCGTTTGGTGCCTAGCCAAAGGTGACCTACTTTCTGGCGAAAAAAATACTGACAAGCCTAATTTGGATCTTGATACTTATAAATCTCAGACTTACAGTAGTTTTCAGTTAGATACTTGATTATATTGCTAGTTTGTTGCTTATTTATCAGCCTCCTTTCTCATTATCAATATGCTTTTCTTTATTCTGAAATTTTGTGTCTGCATGTTTAACTATGATTTGAATAGAACCATATGCAGAAAGTTACGATTGCCAAGGAGTGAGCGCTTTGATGATTGTACTGGGCACATTTACAGAAGGAACAAGAACCATTGAGCATACCCCCTTTCAGTCGCTGAGAAGTTCCAAATGAACTCTAACCTAACTTTCTACTACTCTTAACCTTGATGCTTGCTTTGAAGTTCACAGTTATGCTCTATCTGAACTGCACTGCATATTTTTTTCTATGAATTAAATGATCTGTGAAATAGCCAGTGCATGCTTAATTTCATTCTCAGACAAGGGAAATATCAGAACTTTTCTTTTGACAGGTTGTCATTAATTATGATATCTATTGACCTAGTTGTTCCTTGAAACGTCAGTGCTTATGCTTCTGACTTTCACAACATTGTCAATAAATTCATCCAGGTCACCATGGCAGATATTCAACTCGGTGCTCATACTATAAGATCCCATGGAACCAGAGTAGCAAAATTTCACATGCATGACTGGATCATACTTGTACTTCTTGGTATAATAGATATCATACTGAATGTCATAGAACCGTTCCATCGCTTTGTGGGAAGGGATATGATGACAGATCTGAGATATCCATTGAAGAGCAACACTATACCATTTTGGGCTGTTCCGGTACATTCTTATTGATATTAGTCTTTTATTAATCTAGGGGTAATTCTGTTGAACAAATGGGCACTTTTGAAAATTTGTTTTGATAACCTTTTTTTCTTATCAAACAGTTGATCGGCATTGTGCTACCAACTTTTATCATCGTTTGTATATACTTCAAAAAGCAGAACGTCTATGATCTTCACAATGCAATATTGGGTGAAGTGTTGCTTCTTCACTTGCTCCTCACACAAATACAAACATAGAGCTAACACAAGCAGATGTTCACTAGTTTCAATACATTGGCAGGCCTTCTCTTTTCTGTTCTCATCACTGGGGTTTTAACTGATGCAATTAAGGATGCAGTTGGTCGACCACGACCTGATTTTTTTTGGCGCTGTTTCCCAGATGGAAATGATGTTGGTGCTGATATCTCATTTGTTCTTTGTAGTGAGCTGCTCTACTGTTGCAGTATTTGTTTATTCTGCATTGATCGAGTTACCATGATTTTCAAATGCTTTTGTCCAGGTTTATGATAAAGTTACTACAAATGTTATATGTCATGGAGATAAAAAAGTAATAAAGGAAGGGCACAAGAGTTTTCCAAGCGGGCATTCTTCATGTAAGTTTTGTTGCCAGCACATGTTTGGTCTATTGTAAAGAACACCCTTTTAAAGCTATTTTTAATGAAGCTATCAATATAGGTCATGCCGTCACAAGAGATATTGCTGTGGCAGTGTTTTGTCTTTATTAGATGATCATCAATAGCTTTGTCCCAACTATTTGGAGTTGTCTTCATGAAATCATTTTGTGGAATTTTTTTCTATCTGACATACTGGGCTAACTCTAGATTCTCCAAATTTTAGGTATAACCTTTGTCACTAGTGAGACCATCTTCCTTGCTTATGTTTTAAAGATAGATCATTCTCTTGTAAAGGAGAATGGCCATGCCACTGTAATGTTGAAATTACAAACATGAAAGTCATTTCTTCTGATTTAGATCATATTCATCAGTGGAGTTGTTTTTCTTGGTTGTTGCTCTTTCATTGAGCCTTTTTTGTGGAGAAAAGAACTTATTGTGGTTCACCTCGTCCATCTCCCTGGAGTTACTGCAGAACTTGATTTCTCCTCAAATGGATTCTTTTGTAAGCAAAAAACTACCAATGTAGACCATCTTGTTTTGTAAGTTGACATGGCTAAATTTTGATGCACGGTTAACTAGCTTGTTTCAATTTTTTGATATAATGTTTGTAGAAGGTCAACTCCCAAATTCTTGTTCTCTGTTTTTTCTTATTTATTAAATAAATATTCTTGGAGAATGAGTTTTGGGGCAATCGTAGAGGTTACTCCTTTGTAATTGGAAAATTATGAATTCAAGCCCTTTTTTAAAAAACGGAAAGCTATATAAAATGGATCACCTTAACACGCTCCCATCGCAAATTGGGGAGCTTTTGACACGGGATTCTCTTTTCTATGCTTAAAATATTCCTATTGTTGTGCAACTTATAAGCTTGTGAGTCATTCCTGGAAGTTGAAAATACGCAAAAGTGATCAATAACAATGCAATTGAGGAATTATTAGGCCTGTATCCTTTGTTGGGTTAGAAAGGTTATTGCAAGATATGTTCCATGCTTCTTACACTTGCATCTTTTTCTTCTTGAAACTGAATATAGATGCAATTTCTTTCTTGTTGCGCTAGTCCGAAATATTCAAACACCTACAGGAATATTTATTGAAACTATCTTCTGTTGTAGGAATGGTCACCTTTTTTTAACATATTATCAACATCATGATTAGCTTTTTTTCCAATTATTTGAAATTGATTTTTATATGTAAGCTTTTGCTTCTCATTGGTATAATCATCTCCATCATTATTTCTTTGTCCTCTTTTCGGCACAGGGTCTTTTGCTGGTATGGGCTTTCTTGCGTGGTATATTGCTGGTAAAATCAGAGTCTTTGATCGAAGGGGCCATGTAGCGAAACTATGCATTGTTCTTCTTCCACTCCTATGTGCGGCACTTATTGCAATCTCTCGTGTTGATGACTATTGGCATCACTGGCAAGATGTTTTTGCTGGGGGGTTTATAGGTTCACTGGATATTGATTTGCATATCTTGGTTTTAGAACTTCAAATTTTTTTAAACCCTCTTGACTCAATGTATTCTTATACAAAATTTTTCTGTTTTTTAGGATTGGTGGTTGCTTCAGTTTGCTATTTGCAATTCTTCCCACCCCCTTATGATGCGGATGGTATGTATTCTAGTTTCTTCTTTTAAGTGATATTCGTGTATGACTTGAAATGATTGTTTTATGTATATTTTTTCGAGAAGAAAACAAAGAAGTCAGAAAATGGTGAATTATCTTCAAGTTGTTGAATATTTAAGAAAGAACAGCCGTAGTAGTGTTTTCTCAAGTTCTCTTTGAAGAATATATGAACTATGATTTTATTTTCAGGGTAGACCAATCAATAATTAACTGATATTATAAATGAATGTCCGAGAGTATTGTTTGTTAAGGTATTTCAAACTTATTTGTTCTTAATAACTGCTGTGCCTTGTGTTTAGCTGCTCTGTTGAAGATTGATTATACTTTTTCAGATTTAACCTTTAGCACATGATGGAAATAACAAGTTTGGTTGACTCATTTGAATGCCGATTCAAATTACACTGTATAAGTTCTTTCTTTCATACACTGAATTTCCATCTATTTAATTAGGTTTTCGAGTTGATAGGTGTCCATTTATTTATATGTTTAGTCCAACTTGGGCTCTCCCTGGTAAGCTTTTAAGATGCGTGCACTTGATGTTCCGTTTGACGGAAAAAAGTTCATTGTGGATGGATTCTATGCGAGGGGGAGATTTGTTGAGATACACATGAAGATTTGTCCCACATTAGGTATTCAGTATAAATTGTAATATTAACATACAATTAGTGAATCTTACTATTGAAATAGATTTTTGAGTTAACACCTATCCTTTATATACATTGGGTCAACTTGGAGTTCTCTGAGGTAACTTCCTTGACACATATTGAAAATTTTACATGACATTGACGCATCTGAATGAGCTGACAAGCAAAACATTTTGCCTCAGATATTTTTGTCTTAGTTTCCTGTTGTGTTAAGAGTGTCCTACATTTTGAATGTACAAAATGGAAATAGATGAGAAGGAATTTTTTTCGGAATTTCACTATTTGTAACTTTTAACATTCGGTGGAAAGAATTAACGAAAATGATGTAAAGCCTTAACAGTACTAGCTCCCATAGGTTAGAACTTTTGGGTGTTGATATCATCCAATATCCAATGATACTAGAACCTTTGCAAGGCATGTAGCATTCTTTTAATATTGCTGCTGCTGACGATGTGCTCTCTCACAGGGTGGGGCCCGCATGCGTATTTCCAGGAGTTAGCAAATTCGTTCAACGGTCCAACTGCCGCCGCCGCAGATGCCCTCACCGTGAGGCCGACGGAGATCGAAACTCTCTGTTTGTCATCTGAAGGGCAGCAGAACCCTTCGGTTTCACGGGGCTCCGACTTAGTTCTTCATGAAATGGAAGCTGGAGCTGGTAGCATGAAGTAATGAAATCCTTGGGACTAATTTTATGACATGGGATTTAGGTTGAGGCAGATTTTATTTTGTTTCTTTGTTGTCTTCTTATTCTGGTGAGCCTGATTAATATTTCTTTTTTCTATGAAAGAGGCTGATTAATACTACTATGTGTACAGTGGCAACTGCCATATTAATGATGTGTGTGTGTGTGGTTGGGGATAGCCTTTGGAGATTTTTAGATATATGTGACACAAATTTTATTATGTTATATCATATTTTTTCTTCAAAATAATAATTATTACAAAATAAATTTTGTGAAGATAATATGTATGATATAATATATTAAAGTTTATGTAATATGTAAATATTTTACCTTTTCTTTTCTGGGAAGATTTATGTTACTTTTTTTCTCCATAATTTTTCGTATACTGTATACATGTGCAAAACATGTAAATAGGGGTGGCAAAATGAGTTGGCGGGTCAGGTTTGGGTTGAATCTTAATCCGATCCGACCCGAATAGCCTCAATCCGAATTTGACTCATTTATTAAATAGGTTAAAATTTATGACTCGATCTGATTCATTTATAGAGTATTTTTTGATAAATGTTCTGACTCGGTTATGGCTAACTTGAATCTAATCTTTTTAATAAATAGGTTAAAATTTATAGTTGATGTTCAAAATTTGTGGATTGGAACGGTTCAGGTTTACGGGTCAGTTATATATTGCCACTGCATGTAAATTTTTACATAATTTAAAATGATTAGATGATGGTGATGTGTAAGTTTAACAAGATATTTTATTAAGTAATAATATATAAATTTATCTTTTCAAATATAGAATATTTATGTTTGAAAATTCAAGGCCTGTTTGGCGCGAGAATCAAAACAGGATTAAAATAGTATTAATTTAAAAAATAATAATAATAATAATAAATAAATAATTTTAATTATTTTATATAAAATTTAATATAAAAAATAATATTTTATTTCACATATTCAATAATTTTTAATAAAAATATAAATTTTATTTCACATCTTGGATCGATTTGAATATTTTAGTCTAGAATGTGAAATAAAGTTGATATTTTTATTTTAAATTATTAAGTATATAAAGTAAAATAATATTTTTTAAATTTAAATTTGTGTAAAATGATTTAAAATATTTATTTATTTATTATTATTATTATTATTGTTTTTTAAATTAGTATTATTTTGGTCTTATTTTGATCTTGTTTTGGTCCTCGTGCCAAGTTTGCGTCCTTTGTTCTTCAAAAATATATTAATTATAATTTTCTTCTTATTTTCAGTGATAAATGTAATTATGTAAATATTTATTTTTAAAACTTAAATAATCAATAACAGTTTTCTTGATGTTAACAAAGCGATATGTAAATTTTTTTTTATTTTTTATGTATTAAACAGTGTGATGTATATAAATATAAATATTCTTATTTGCTGTGTGATATATGTATAGTATGTGAGATTAGATTAGTTTTTTATGTTGGTAATTTGGTTTGATTTTAAATAAAATTATTTTATAATTTAAAATTTATGATAAATATTAGAGGTTGTGATTAAAAAAAAAATCACTACTAATTTTGCATGAGTTTTTCACTATCATGAATGTTAATTGATGACATTATAGGCTTGTTTATTTGTAAGATTTAAATTTAATAAGATTAAAATTAATTATTATGTTGGGATATATGAGAGATGTAATATAAATTAATTATTATTTTAATAATATGTATAGGATGTGAAATAAAATTAATTAATTTTTAATATTAAATTTTATATATGATGTGATATATTTGTTTAAAATAAAATCAAGTTAATTTTGAACTCTCAAATAAACATGGGCTATATAGGATTGAAATATTTGGCAATGAGTTTAGTTTCATCACGGCTTGATGTTAATTTCTTCCTTTGTTTTTGCCTTGATGTTAATTTCATTGCCATTTGTAACATTACACAGGAAAAGACAACTACATTACCTCAAATTTATAGGACCTCAATGCATATTATTTTGAAGTACAAAAAAATTACATAATTGCTACTTAAATATCATATTTATTGGATTAAAATAATGTCAAATAACCATATTGTTATTGAAAATTATTTGATATCTTGAGTTTGAGATTTAGTTGTAATATGCAATTTTTTTGGGATAATTCTACTTAGGCCTTTGAGATTTACTCGACTTGCTATGTAAGTCCACAATTTTGAAAACATGTCATACAGGTCCCCAAAACTGACTGTATAGATTATTATGGTCTTTCTATGATGGTATCCGTTAAACGCTATTAAAATTATGAAAATACCCTTTTTACCTTTCTATCTTTCTGTGAGAGGACCAGTTGGGGTACAATTGTAATTTTACATTAAAAAAATTTTATGATTTCTTAATTAAAATTTGATTTAATAGAATATTTAACGTAGTATGTTTAATTGAACTTTATTGTAAGTTTTTTGTAAATATTAAGGACCACAATGAACTATACAGTAAGTTTTTGAAACCTGTCTGGCATGTTTTCAAAATTGTGGATCTGCGTGGTAAATCGAGTACACTTCAGTGGCCTAAGTGGAATTACTCTTTTTTTTTCTTATGTCATTACATGTAATTTTAAGCTTCTATGTCAATTTATAATAAAAAATTTAAGATTTGATGTAGTTATTAGAATCAATGGTCTTAAATTTAAGCCCTAATAATTCCAATTACCTCTAAATAAAGTTAACAAAAAGTGACATAATTAATAGTTTAGGTATTAATTACTAATTAATTAATAAATTAAGTATTAGTTAAATAAAATTACTAATTTAGGCACCACATTAACAAAAAAAGTGTCTATATGACTATTTTAATTTAATAAATATTTATTTACTTAATTAAATAATGATTAGTACTCAATCTAATAATTAGCTCAAAAAAATTTATGTTAAATTGAATCTATTATTATAAAGAAAAATTACTTATAAGATGAGACCCGCATAAAAAAACAAATTATTCTAAGGCTATACCATATAACCTTATAATTTTCTATTTAAGGATTATTTAGCATTTATGTCTTTCTCATGAATATAATCATATTTTTTATCATCCTGATCAAACAATTAATTTATTTTTTATTAGATTATGATTACTGATTATTATAAAAAATTTTAATTTCTTTCTCAATTATTTATATTGTATAAGAATAAATAATTTTAAATGACATATTTATCATTAAACTCAATAAAAATTAAGACTAAAATAATCACAAAAAATGCTCTAAGTAAATTACTCCTGGCTCCTGCAGTCGAAAAATTATATTAAATTAGTTCATATAATTTAAAATTTTTTATATAAGTTTTTGAAATTAATAAAATAAATTAAACTAGTTCATAATTTTTAAAATTTTATACAAGTCTTTAAGATTAATAATATGCTTCAAATCGATTCCTCTTTTTTTTCATTAATAAGGAATTGGCTTGATTTTTAAAGCACCCATGTCAATTTTAGGAATTTGAGTGATCCAATTAGTCTAAAGGACTCACATAAAATTTTTTAAAATTAAAGTGATTAATTTTAAGCTTTTTATTAATCTCTTTGACTTAAGAATAATTTACTTTTTTTTATTAAAATAAAGTTGTTATGGTTCACCAAGAAAATACATCACTTTTTTTTATGTTAAAATACTTCACTTTTTATTAATTCATGAAGAACAAAACGTATGCACGCAAAGATTCCCACAGCACACGCACTCAAGTGTGACAACCGAAGACCGCTAGCAAGAATCCATTTATAATTTAATAAAGGGTAAATTACAATTAGGTTCCTGACTTTAAGACTTAATAATACATAAGTTCAGTTTTTAAAATTATAACAACAGGATCCTAAGTTTTAATAAATTATCAAATGGAGCTTTTTTTATTTTTTATTATTAATTTTTTTTTTAAACTCACCTCTCTCCTCCCGATCCTCGCACACTGGCGTGTGCGACCCAACGGTGGCCTCTCTCTCCTCCTGATCCCTTTGTTTGCGCAAGCGGGTCGCACGGCTACCGGTGGGTCTCACAAACCGTGCGGCCTCGCGCGTGCTTGGGGATCGGGAGGAGAGACAGAAGGGGAGGGGTATAATGGTAATTTTAAAAAAATTTAATAATAAAAAAATAAAAAGACTCATTTGATAATTTATTAAAATTCAGGAATTTTAATGCTATAATGTGGATCTATACGTTATTAAGCTTTAAACTCAAAGAACTCGGTGTAATTTACCCTTTAACAAAATGAAAGCAGCGCCACTCGAGTTTCGTCACCTCCGGTCATTGAAACCACAACCGCTGCGTGAGTATTCCGCCCGAAAAAAGGCATCCTCATATCCTGCATGTGAACTGAGCTATTAATCTCGTCGGAAGACTGAAAGATTTATTGAAAGTTATTAGAATTAAATTTATGGAGATTGACTTAATTATTTTTATCATTAAATAACCATTTTTTATCAAATTCAATTTTAAATGAATATAAAATCAAATCTAATCTACTTAAAATCAAATTGATCAAAAAATAACAATAATTTTTATTATTTATAAATTTTAAAACTTCGTAATATTAGTTTTCAAGAAATAGTTTAGTGTATAACTGACGTAAACATAATGATAAATAAGATCGATGTAATTGACCCACTTTTAGGATAATTTTTTATCATTAATATAAAATTTTATCATATTTAGTCTATCAAAATTAATTTTTTTATAATTTTTTATTTTTAAAACTTTGACAGCATGCTTTAGTAATTTAAATAATTTTAAATTTTGTAAAATTTTTAGCTACTGGCATAATTCAGACTACTAGTAGGCCAAAAATTTATGTATTTCTATTTTAAATTTGGGATATCTACATGATGGACTCAGAAATTAAGCTAATTTACGAATTTCATCATAAATCTCAAAATATTACAGATATTACACTTAAAACAGCTATTTTTTCATTTT
This sequence comes from Apostasia ramifera, assembly GCA_019297695.1. NCBI lineage: Eukaryota > Viridiplantae > Streptophyta > Magnoliopsida > Asparagales > Orchidaceae > Apostasia > Apostasia ramifera. Next base: position 207,376 of record JAEMOT010001741.1, on the reverse strand, counting down.
TCACATCTTGCAGTAAATTCTATCAGAAGATTTAACCATAGTTAAATTTTAATAAAATCATAGCCATTGATCGCATCGTTTAACTATCGACCTTCATGTTAGGGCATCGCGGAGCTGCATTGGTTCCGGCGGCAGCATATTCACGCGAGGCGACAGCGTATTCACACAAGTATCATTCTGCTATTTGCATCTTCTTCTTACACGGGGCATCACGAGCGAGCATCAAACCTTTCTGAGATTTAATTATAATTAAATCTTTTGATAGAATTTACAGTCGGATGTGAAAAATGAAAAAATAGCTGTTTTAGATGGGATATCTGTAATATTTTGAGATTTATAGTAAAATCCGTAAATTAGCCTAATTTCTGTGTCCACCATGTAAATATTCCTTTAAATTTTTACAATTTTTTGTATATCAGTTATATGATGCATTGTAATAGTAATTTTGACATAATTAAATTCTCAAATTCATGTAAATTTTGTTTTTACATTCTGTGTATTTATTGTAACTTAGCAAAATGTGGTATTAGACTATGGCAATAAAAATCTTAGAATTTTTTTATATCACTCAAAAATTATTTTCTTTTGTTATTTTTTAGAACTATTAGATTAGAATGTTAATCAGAAAAACATAAATTTCTAAAATTTTAATTAAAAAATTAAAAATTCGTTAAAAGTCAAAAAATAACTTTGGCTCATTAGGCATCCAAATCGGATCGCCAACATAACTTTTGTGAACTGAGATCCCCTGGCCGGTAAGAGGTCTCTTATTCTCACCATAATTACCAGATGCTGAAGTGCATATTTGTAATTTTGTTTTTCTTTTGAATCAGTAACGCTTCTGTAGGTCAAAAGCTCTTTCCTCGCTCAACGCTTTCTTGTGCTCCGACTTCGCACCGCTGACGTGGCTACCTCCTTAAATCTGCTCATCCTTCCACCGTGGAACTCACTAACTACTACTACCAAAATGGCGGACTCAGCTGATCACCGCCGCTCCACTCGCCTTCTCTTCCTCCACCTCCTCTTCGCATTGCTCCTCCCACCGTGCTCCCCGCGGATCCTTCCCCACGCCGCATCCTCCGCCGTCCTCGACGTCGTCGCCTCCCTCCGGCGCGCCGCCGCAGTCCTCTCTTTCAACCCCGAGAAATCTGATCAGTTACTCGACCAAACCAAGGTCGGGACCGTCGCAGCCTCCAATTCATCCGCTCTCTCAATCAAGCTACACTCCCGCGATTTCCTCCCGCTCGCCGTCGCTGCCGGCCACAACGATTACCGCAGCCTCACCCTAGCCCGGCTCGGCCGCGACTCCGCCCGCGTCCTTTCCATCAGCGCAAGGGCATCCCTCGCCGTTCACGGCGTGAAGAAATCAGATCTGAAGCCCATTGTCACGGACCGGGAGGACGCTGCCGTTGGTACCATCTCCGGGCCGGTGATCTCCGGTACTAGCCAGGGGAGCGGCGAGTACTTCTCCGAGGTCGGAATCGGTCAGCCGGCGAAGCCAGCATTCCTTGTAATCGACACCGGCAGCGATGTGACCTGGATCCAGTGTCAGCCCTGCACGGACTGCTACCAGCAATCGGATCCGGTGTACGACCCATCGTCTTCCTCGACATACTCCCCGTTGCCCTGCGACTCCCAATCTTGCCGATCGCTCGACGTCTCCGCCTGCCGGAGCTCCTCGTGCGTCTACCAAGTTTCCTATGGCGACGGCTCCTTCACCGTCGGCGATTTCGCCACCGATTCGCTCACGTTCGGTTCCTCATCACCAGTACCCTCAATCGCCCTCGGCTGCGGCCACGACAACGAGGGCCTGTTTGCAGGCTCCTCCGGCATCCTGGGCCTCGGCGGCGGCGCCCTGTCCTTCCCTTCCCAGATCCGATCCGCTTTCTTCTCTTACTGCCTCGTCAATCGCGATTCCCCCTCATCTTCTACCCTTGATTTCAGCCCCGGAACCCCTGATCCCGGCTCCGTCACCGCTTCCCTCCTCCGCAATAGCAAGATCAGCACCTTCTACTACGTCGGCCTCACCGGCATCAGCGTCGGCGGCCAACCGCTCTCGATCCCGCCGTCAACATTCGCCATGGACGAATCCGGCGCTGGCGGGGTGATCGTGGACTCTGGCACGGCCGTCACGCGGCTTCCGAAGGAGGCGTATGAGGCCCTGAGGGATGCCTTCGCCAAAGGCACCTCCGACCTTCCGGCGGCAGAAGGGGTTGCGCTGTTTGATACTTGCTACGATTTGTCGTCAATGCCGTCGGTCGAGGTGCCGGCGGTGGTCCTGCGGTTCGACGGCGGGAAGGAGCTGAAACTTCCGGCGAGCAATTACTTGGTTCCAGTGGACTCGTTGGGCACGTTCTGCCTGGCATTCGCCCCAACGAGCTCGCCGCTGTCCATTATCGGCAACGTGCAGCTGCAGGAGACACGCGTCGCTTTCGATCTTGACAAGGCCCTTGTGGTCTTCACTCCGCATAGTTGCTGAAGGGACGATTTTACCGTCGATGGTTCATTTTATTACCATTATGTCCTTCCTCGCCGTCGGAATTCTCTGTTCGGGTAGTTTACGGTGACCGGGCAATTAAGGAGATTTGGGCATTATTGGAATTTGATAATTATAAATATAAAGTGGTTTCTAATTATTTTTTTCTTTATAAAAAAAGATATTTTTTCATCAAAATTTTCAATTTATTTTTATTTCCTTAAATCTTTAAGCAATAATTCATGAGTTTTATCAAAGAATTATATAAAGATTCAAGTGATGTATAAATTTCTATAAAAAGTGATGTATAAATAATATTAAAATTGAAATAGCATAAGGATTCCATAAGTTTACATATTAGAAATATTACAAAGCTATGTGTAGTGTGTAATTTTGGAAAAGTTAATAGGTTTTGGGCTAAATCATCCTGCCCCTAATTGTTGGTCGCCACGTGAACATGGCCCCACTCAAAATGCATATGAATAGTTTTGTACTTGAATTAAAAAATTATATTGATGTTTTTCTAGATGAAAGCATCTTAGTTATTAAATTATGATCTTATTTGGTTGAGTGTTAATTTTAGATAAAGAGAAAAAAAAATATTTTTTTTATAAAGTTAATAGAAAAGAAAGTTATTTTAATATGACGAGATGTGTAAGTTGTAAATTAAAACTTATTTTATGATTGAAATTTATGATTAATGTAAAATAAAATTGATTTTTAATATTATAATTTACATTAAATGTAAAATAAAATTATTAAAATTTGTAAAAATATGGATTGGGCTTAATTTGGCCAGGGAGCCCAATAAGGTCTATAAGGATAATATTTGGCTTAGTTCTAAGAGTTTTGCTTTCTTGAATTTTTATTTTTATATATTTGTTATACTCAATGGTTATTTGTTATTTAAAGATCGAGAATAGTGCAATTAATTTCAATAATTTTGATAGCTAAATTTATATATTTAGATATTTATGTTTTGGGTTAATAGCAATTAGAATTTTTTAATTTAAATTTATGTGCAACTGATCTCTTTAATTTTCAAATTTACTAAATTAATTTTCTAGTTTATAATACAATATAATATGTCCTTTATTATTAATAAAAATTTCTAATAAATAATATTTTATTTAATTACCGCATCAAATAGGAGATTATTTATCTAAAATATTAATGTAATTTTAAAATTAATCAAATTAAGTCGTTAATTAGAAAAATTCTAATTTATTACATTCAGCAAGAATGAAAATTTTAAAAATTGATAGATTAAATAAGTATATTTTGTTATCTTAAAAATACTTAACAGATTCTATCATTGAAGAATAAAGATAATGTTGGCACACTTTGAGAATTTATACAATACGTTTTAATATTTGTGAACTTTTATGATAAAATAGGTAAATCTCAGGAGCTAAGTGAAATTATTCTTTTTTATTTTCTATTTTTCTCTCTTCTCTTCGATTTTAAGTTCGATGACCGCATCATTTGTGGCCCAATTATGTGGTCCCTGTGATTGGACACTGAACAGTTTAGTTCCCCGAACTTAAAATTTTTTCATTATAGCGTGTCGAGTGTCCCCTCCATAGCTCACTGAGTTTGACCAGTTTTTGTGCATGGGATAGGTTGGCCGGATTCGTCCGCTAATTTCCTTTTTATAGGGTTGTGGTCCGGTGAGCTAACCCGAATATGAAGCTCAAGTTTGGTCAGGTTTGGTTATGATTTAGGCTTGGGGCCCAACAAACAAACCCAATTTGTAGCACGTATTAATGGTGTGGGTGCCCAAAATGGGCCCAGAAGTAAATGCGATCAGGCCCAATGCACATTTTTAGCACTTTGGTGCGCCAGAATACTTTCCAGAAATGTTTTTTTTTTCATAAAAAAAAGTCTTTTTTTTTAGATAATTACTTACATACCACACCATTTAATTTTATTTATACATTACCCATTCATTTTAAGTTAATTACGCTATGCACACTCAAAACATTATAAAATCTTACATACACATACTTTAACTTATTTCTATTATAATGAGTAATCATAATTTTTCAATAACTTAATTATAGTTAGGTTACAAAAATCTGAGCCGTTCATCATATTATTTTAAAAATATTTAAATATATTTTGAGTGAAAATTCTAAAACATTGATGTTTAAGTGGTGGCAAGAAAAGAAAACATCTGCGACGTGAATTGACTTTAGAACAAATCAGCACTTTAGTGTAGCATTGAGAAAGAAAAAAATATATATCATTAAAATTAAAAAAAATATTTTAATAATTTACTAATGAAATATTTTTTTTTCAAATAGATTTTGACTGAATTTTAACTCAAGTGTCTGAATATAAGATTTTGTAATATTTTGAGTGTGCATAGCGTAATTAATTAAGAATAGATGGGTAATGCATAAATAAAATTAAATAGTATGACATGTAGGTAATTATCCCTTTTTTTTCCAATTTTTCTTGAAATGGAAGTGAAGTGCAATTTTATTCTAAACTTAGTTTTTACTCAAAAGGAGATCAATTTAATATCTTTCAGTTCAAAATCAACTTATTCAAAATAAAATTAATTCTACTCATTATCAATTCAATATTGATATGAAGATATATTTTTAATATTTTCCAATTAATATTTAAAATATTTTATATATCACTATGCTATGATTGTCTATGTGAAAAATATTAAAATGTAATTAAATACACATATGATAATCAAATTTGAGTTTTTAATATTATGTTTTAACATACGTAATATGCCTTATAAATATCCTTGATATAACTCGAAAAATTTTGAAAAAAAATAATAGACCCCGTGAAGCAAATTCGCACCAACTCGGCTTGAATTCTGCTCTAGATAGAAGTAGCTTCAACACAATTAAATTATCTGTGTTTTGCATGACAATTTCATGTACAAATTTTAAAGTTTAAAAAATTTATCAAAAAATTGAACAATAATGAAGAGCATCATTTCTCTTTTCTCAGTTTGCATTATCTGTAGAGGCTAAATAAAATACCAAATCAGTCATCTTATTACCAGTGTGTTGTGAAAACTGAACTGGACCGTCTTGTCCGATTAGTTCAATTGCTAACTGAGATATCATTTTGTGACGCCCATGGCCGAAAAGGGCTGGGAGTAATCGTCGGGTGATGTCCTAAAAGAAAGAAATCACTGAGACAAAGTGCAGCTCCTGACAAATTTTTAGGTAAAATAATGAGTGGTGAAAGAGGCGCATGAATGAATTGTCCCAAATCGGAAAGGGAGTGAGATCCTGAGATGTATAAATAGATAACGTGATCTCAAATAGTAGATACACCTTTTGGAGCAAAATCGTAAGACTAATGATGGAAAACTCTATAGTTGAGTGTGCTTGGGCTGGAGTAGCCACCCAGAAAGTGCTCAAGTAACGCAGTTTTTCTAAAGCCAAAGTGGATAATATCTCTACAATTGAGATCACAGGATGTTACACATTCGATTCTGTTCGATGTTCAAATCGGTTTACATATCATATTAAATTAAATCATAACGAGCTGATATTTTTTCATAATATTTTGAGGTTTATAATATAAATAAATTATATAATAAATAAGTTTTTTATTATAAACATTAATAGTATTTCAAAGTAGATAATTTATATATTTATTTATGAGATTAATGTTATTTTTAATAATTAAAAATTTATTTATCTTTTCCAAAATATCCCTTTGCTTATTGATGGAGGATGCAATGATCAACCTTGTGTATAAATATTGCGTAAAAATTATGTTATTTATGGTGATTGAATTGGTCAAATACAAATGAGTCGGATCATAATTGATCCATGATCAGACACAGAAAAAAATAATGAATCAGAACGAATTTTAGATCATGTAAATAGTAAGTAAAATGTATATAATTAACTATATATATAGGATCATTAATTAGGAGGCAGAGATTTGTTAACGTTGTTGAGCTTCGCCACTCGGTAAAGCTTTGAATAATAAAATAGAACTATGGAAAAGCCTTTTCTTTTGACAAATAACCTATAAGACAATGATGGATCATCGATTGATTAGTAATTGAGTTACCGTATATTGATCGAGTATTTATAGATTTATATCCAAATAATTGGATTATTTGTCATATATTTGTCATATATTTGTCATTTTAAAGTTGCAATATTTACAATAGATAATCAACCATAGTGTCTACTACGATGTAATGATTTCAAGTTGGTCTTAGTTAGTTTTATATATATATATATATA
>JAEMOT010001741.1:62995-199658 GCA_019297695.1 Apostasia ramifera | reverse complement strand
TATATATATATATATATATATATATATTACTTTTTATCACCAACATTCAATCGATATTCGCCCCATATGCTTTCGACAAAACGATATTTAGATGCACATTACTTTGCGAGTACTTAGGCTACACATTCGAGTTTGCAATCGAGCTTCTTGATCAAATATTGATCAGCTAGCAATCTATATCAAAGTTTTAGTGCTCAAGTCTTCAGTCATAGAAGCTACGATCTATTATAGTGATAATAGACGGTTTGATTTAATGTAATTTAAATGTTAATTAAGTGTTAAATATATTGAAATTTTCTAAGTTGCTAAATTGTAGAAATAAAATATCTAAAATAGAGTCCTTCAAAAAAAAAAAATCTAAAATAGGACAAACTGAAAATAAAATTTTGCCGGCTTTAAAAAAAGTCATGGCTTGAAAGTCAATTTAAATTGACCAGGCCACATAATAGAGATAATTTATTTACGTCTAATTTTTTTTTTATATAATTTGCGTCAATTTTTTGCCATTCAAGACCATGTCATTAGTATGATAGGCCCTGATTTAATAAAGTATATATATATATATATAAATATAAAAAATAAATAAATAAATAAATATAAGGATAAATATCAATAAAGTTTCATGTTATTTAAGCAAAAATTTATTAAAATAGTTTAAATGTTTTTTATTACATACTATATATATATATATATATATGAATGAAGGATAAATATCAATAAATTTTCATCTGAATTTAAACAATATATTATATTTTTTTACTTTTTTATGGAATACACTTTTTAACTTTACCGGACTTTATTTATTCTTTTTTTTTTTGATAATTAATCTGATCATTTTAAAGGCATATGTCAATGAGACTCATTCATTTGCATTTTATTTGTATGTAACTTAATGTCAACAAGGACCGATTTTAATGTAATTTTTAATCAATAATTTATTAAAAATTTATATGAATTTAACTTTATCTAATCTAAATTATTTATTTTAAAGACATATGGCATTGAGATCTAAAGTCTTCATTTGATGACATGGCACAAGAGTCAGTAGCATGCAATTGAGATAATTTAGCGACAAACATGACGCGTAACATTAGATACCTGTTGACCACTCTTTGACTTAAATTTAATAAGTCCAAAACTTAAATATTAAAAAATAATTAATTTTGATAAGTCCAAAACTAACTTTTAAGGGAGATTTACTTATGCTACTCGTAAAATTGAGCTTTCTACTCATTTTACTCCTAAAATTAAATATTAATTTAATTGTGATTATTATATATTCTTATATTGATTTGAGTTTTTATTATTTTCTTCACTTAGTTATTGAGGAGGATCTCTAATCAGGGTGACTGAAGGAGGTGCTTAGTAGATCCTTTATACTAACTATGAAGAAGACTCGTTGAACGAAAAAAGGTGATGATTGGTTCTTCTTTTAAGTAAAGAGGAGGGCCTCTAAGTGCAGGGGATATTTTTATTAGGTTTGGTTCATATTCCCGTCAATGAATGTTATAGTAGCGGCCAAGGATGTTAATATTATAAGATATTGAATGTTATTAAATTTTTATATTTCTTAATATATGTAATTTTATTTACAATATTATTTTCATTTATATTTATTGTTCATCTCATTGCTAACAAGATCTTAAGTTGATTTACATTTATTATATATATCAACGTAAATTAAAATTTTAATTAAAATCGAGACTCATTTCTAGATCCTACGTAATATACAATAGAAAACTGAATCCTTCGAAAATAAGCCCATCGATAATTATCAGTTAGGATATAACGAAGATTTTAGATCTGATTGCCCCATATGCGTTAAAATGTACAATTCAGACTTGGCAAAGGATAAATTTGAATAAATCATGATTAATCAAAGTTTTAAATCAAAGTTTGTTCTTATTGATATCTGTTCCTTTTAATTGATATTTTATAGAGATATGGATGTCAATTTAATGCAAAGCACTTCATTAATCTATTAAACTCAAGACAAGGTCTTAAAAAAATAAAATAAAAATAAAGCTAGATAAATTACAGCACTAGAACATTGGTAAATTTGAAAAAACTAAAGAATAGTAATTGAGCAATAAAAAAAATGCATATTATAACTAGAAAGTTCAGAAATAATATATATATATAATTCTTAATTCACAAAAAAATAGACATTAAGTGAAAGGCCGGCATAAAAAATTAATATATTTTTTTTTGAAAGATTAATAACAATTAGATCCCTCTGAAGACGGACCACGTCTAGTTTGTCAATGTTGAGCCACAGAGAAGGATGATTACGGTGTGGGAGAAGAAGATGTAATGTGAGTATGGGCCTATTAAATCAACTGATGGGTACCTATTTCTGATATTTTCTTAGGGAATAAAATAAAATCGCCCTTTTTTACGGCTTTTTTTTTTAATCTGAATTTTGATGTCATTAAAAGGTAGAGCAACAAGAAAGCAATTACTGAGCTAACCATTTAATCTAAGCAGTAGCATCTCAACTCAAGGAATAGCTTATCTTAGTAGCTAAAAGAAGGAAAAAAAAAAAAAAAAAAAAAAAAAAAAAAAAAAAAAAAAAACAGCGTCTTAAATTCAAACTACACTATTACCATACATAATATTCAAAAATAAAATAAAAAGTAATTGTGAGAATTACAAAGTAGATATAGCTTGAAACTCTATTCAAATAGTTGACCAAGCAACATAAAAATAAAATCAAATTGACCGAGCGACAATCTAGCTAGCGTCGTCTTGTTTTTTCATGAACATGTCCCGCGTTTAACACATACATGGTGGTTCTTATTTAATTTATTAAATAAATTTAAGTGAGTATTTAATTTAATATTATATTAATATTATGTTATATTATTTTTAAAAATATTAATTATTTAATTTGATAATATATATATATAAATAATATTATAAAAAGTTATAAATTAATTGCCATCCATATATAAGAAGTAAATGTACTGTTTTGCATTAATTGCCATCCATATATAAAATGTTAATAAAATAGAGAAAAATGAATATGCATGAAAATTTAGGGTAAATTGCAACAGAGCTCTTTAGATTATAAGTGCATTACAAATTAATTTTAACTATGAAAAAAAAAATTCTATTTCGGTTCTTGGTGTTGTAAAAATGTTGTAATTTATTTTGAGCTAAGATGAAATTATTAAATTTCAGTTCTTGGGCTCGTTTGATCATTCCAACTTTTTTTTTCATCCCAAGTCAAATCTTAACCGTAAAAATCAAATTTATTTCATATCCAATATAAATATGAATATTAGAATTAGCTTTATTTTACATTTTATATATTTCCTAATATTAAATTAATTTTTTTTTTCATTAAATCTGTAAGATAAAATATTTTTTTTTTCTTTTATTCAAAATTTAATCCTCGAATAAAATGAGGACTTAGATTATTTTCAATCATTAACTTTTTAATTTTTTAAAATATTATTTTAAAATATTAATATTTTTATATTTTAATTTGAAATATTTAAAAATAACAGAACAAGAGATAAAAGAAATTAAATTGTTGATTTATTTAAAATTATAAATTTTATATTGTAAATCTTAAATTTTAAAGCGTGGACGTGAGAAAAACGATTCAAATTTGTAAGAAAATGTCAAATTTCATATTTTTTCAAGATATGAAAAAGCCAACAAATTAAGAATGATTTAAAACTACAGTATTTTTAAAAAATTAAATTAATTTGCATTGCTCTTCTAAACTCAAAGACCTGAATGCAATTTACTCTAAAACATTTAATTTACTTTGTGAGATTTGAATGATTAATCATTTTGAGACAAATGGCAAACAGATCTTAAAAAGTCTCCATTGGCGCAATATATTGTAATTAGTATAAGCAAACAATTGATCGAATCTTGGCATCAAGAATCTTGAAAATATGATCATATTATTCCGATGCATGCTTTGTACGTATGTGTGTGTGAAATTATTATTTAACGGGCCTCCAGCGGGATTGCCTTCTCCCTCACCCCCGCCATCGATCCAAAGACAGCACTTCGTGCTTACTTTACCTTACATGGCTTCTCTATCCTCCTCTCCCACGTCGTAGTCATCCTTCTCTGCATCTCACCATTGGCAAACTGTGAAGAAATACCATTGGTTTCATTTGGGAAGCTGCGCGTTGCTGCCATAGCTGCGACAGTAGCATACAACGAACAGACTCTTTACATGGAACGTCATATCTACTATCTCGCTGTATTGCGGGGTACCGTTGAGAGTCTAATCACGGGTTTTGACCGATATCGAGTTACTGTAGTTTTCCAAGTACAGCATAACGGTCATTTCAAAGATGCACATGCGATGATGGCAGAGTTTACCTTCCTAGTGATGAGGAATATTTTACCTTTTTCTGTTAACATTGTCTGGGGCAGTATTCAAGCCTCGAAGTTTTCCCGATACCGGCCAGTATTATAATTAATCTCCGGCAGGCCTTCGATTACAAATATTCATCCAGTTAATTTCACTCCTTTTCATTTTATCAGAATATCTTTCTACATATCAATCTTCTCTCATGTGTACCTCTCTCTCTCTCTGTGTGTCTCTCTCCCCTGCATGCACGTGTGTACTCTATGGTGCTTTCATTCAATAAAATATATTAATTGGTGTGTACTCTATTGCATTTTTTGTGAATTAATTAAGAACTATATATATTATTTCTGAACTTTTTTTTTGTTATAATACGTATTTTTTTATTGCTTAATTACTATTTTTTAGTTTCTCAAATTCAATGTTCTTGCTAGCATTAGCAGTAACGTCAACTTGTTAATTTTGGGCCGATCGCTTGCATAATAGCTTGACTCGATTAGAACTCGATCGGTGCAATTAATTTTCTTAGGAGCCCAAGCAGATTCACTCAAAATTATATATTCGGCTCGGCTCAATGTGTGTGCAAAAAAAAAATCAGGATTTTTAAATTGTTATTAATTAATTAGATATATACTTTACATATGTTAGAATCTTCTCTAACACCCCTTGCCGAATAGCTGCTCAATAGCAGCCCCTTGTCGAACAGTAGCTCAACAGCAGACCCTTGTCGAACAGCAGCTCAACAGCAGCCCCTTGCCGAATAGCAGCTCAACAGCAGCCCCTTGCCGTACAGCAGCTCAAAGAGATATCACAAGATCGTACCCTTAGTACTACTGTGTCAACTCAGCATTTAAGACAGTATGGGAGCCCACTCCCTAATCGTCCTTTGCAGGAGTAGGTGTCAGATGTGGCAGACTAAACCTACTATGTTCTCTCCTCTCTAAGCTATAAATAAGGGGGAGATTGCTCTCTCTAAGGATTTTTTTTTCCCTTCTCTCTCTCTCTGGCTGAGCTGCCCCTCTCTCTATCTCTCTTGCTCGTCATTCGGTCTCCATTTAGAGATCAAGCTTTGTAAGAGGAGATTCGATTAGTGGATTCAAATCGCCTGGACGGCGTCGTGGTTTTTCCCCCTGATACTCGGATTTTTACGTAAAAATTGTCGTCTCATTTCTCTCTGTGGTGGTGCAGTTTTTGCATTAATAGTGGTGCCCACACGCAGGATCGATATCTCACTACGTGAGATCCCTTCTCTAAAATCCCTTCTCGAAGTCCTGGCTCATGGTCAAGACAGCTCGGCGACGGGCAGTCAAGGGCAATCCCCTTCTCAAAGTCCTAGCTTACGACCATAGCAGCTCGGCAACTGAGAGTTAAGGGTGGCCTCTTCCCTAAAACCCCTTCTCAAAGTTTCAGCTTACGACCAAAGCAGCTCGACAACTGAGAGTTAAGGGTGGCCTCTTCCCTAAAACCCCTTCTCAAAGTCCCAGCTTATGACCATAGCAGCTGGGCGACAAAGAGTTAAGGATGGCCTCTTCCCTAAAACTTCTTCTCGAACAGCAGCTTCCACGAAGCAGCTCAACCATGATGAGCTAACGACTCTGCAGGGAGTAATTTCTTCTCTATCATCAACCCTAATTACCACTATTGCTTTATAAGCGGTAGAAGGGTTATCAAATAAATTCACGTTTTTAAAAATCATTTTATAAGATCTGTAAGACTATGATTAATATTTTAATCAGATATTTTTATTTAATTTATTTTTTATTTTTCTTTAAATAAATTTTATATTTATATTAATTTTTTAAATATAAAATGACATAAACACTCTTCTCATCCCCTCTTATCTCAGGGCGTTGCCGGCAAAAGAGATGTAGGTTGCTGTGTGCACAGACCTCAATGCAGGTGGCCTCTTAGACGTGCTACCTTTGCACTTGCAAGTTTTCGTGCCTGCCCACCCCACATAAGGTTGTCATGCTTGCACGTAGCGCCGGTGCAATGACACTAGGTAGATCTAGGTGGCTATTCACGTTGCGGTAGTCGCAATGCTAGCCTTGGGATTGGAGGTGAGAGAAGGAGGGCATTTGTGTAATTTTATATTATAAATATTTAATTTTAATTTTTTTTTTAATTTTAAATATATAAAAACTCAAATTAAGTAAAAAAAATCTAATCAAAATATTAATCACAATCTAAGAATTTATTAAAAAAATTTTAAAATCATAAATTTATTTAATATTATTTTTAAACTCAAGAGATCTGAATGATATTTATCTTGTAATTTATATTCATACTTTTAAATCTTGGGACGAAACAATTTTTGAGTTAGCATTTCGTTCATTATTATTATTATTATTATTATTATTGTTATATTATTATTATTATTTTGCTTCATTTTATTTGAAGAGATTGTGTTAATTTGATGATATATTTAAATCATATTTCAAAAAATTATAAAATTATTATTTTAAAATAATACTTAAATTTTATTGAAAATTAAGTAGCATTTAAATATAGCACCATAATGAAAGCCTAATTATAATGAAAAATAGAAAGAAATTGAGTTTATATAAAAATAATATACATATCTAAATAATTATGTTATCTAAATTATGAAAATATTTAAATAATATTAAACTAAATGATAGAATTGCTGTCTATTGACAAGAAAAATATAATTTTACTTGAAATATAACGTAATTGTTAAGATTGAATTGGAACATGAAAATTAACTCTTATAATACATTAAATTTTTTTTAAGGGAGACTACAAGAATTTTGATGTAAAAAAGATATAAGTTTTTAATTACTAATGTGAACAAGATTTTAAAAATAAAATCGAACAAATTGGTTTAACGATTAAACTCGTCAGCAAGCAACTTTGTTTCGCGTTGGCAATGTGGGACGAGCATAATCCTCTTGGCCCTTTTTTTAATTAATATTTAGAATAATTTGATTGCTTAATTTGCATATATATATATATATATATATATATATATTAGACTAAATTACATTCAGGTCTTTGAGTTTAAAACTTAATAATGTATAGATTCATATTTTTAAAATTATAATATCAGGGCTCTGATTATTAATAAATTATCAAATAATTTTTTTTTACTTTTTTATTATTAAATTATTTTTAAAATTACCATTATACCCCTCCTCCTCTCTCTTCTTTCAATCCCCACGCACGGGAGAGAGGGGATATAAAGATAAATTTAAAAAAATAATAATAATAAAAAAAAAGCCTATTTGATAATTCATTAAAAACTCAGAAATTCCGATATTATAATTTTAAAAATGTAAATTTATGCGTTATTAAGTTTTAAACTCAGAAATCTGGGTGTAATTACCCTTTATATTAATAAGTAAATTGCTGAGAACGCACACATTTAAAATTAATAAACATCGTTCTTTTCCAAAAAAAATTAATAAACACCATTTTATTATATTTTAAATGTTATATTATATTATAAAATTATTACAGTATGAACTCAATTTGACTCGTAAAATTTTAAACATTAAGACGGCATTTGATTTAATATTTTCTTATTATTATGTAATATTATTTAGAGAAAATAATTATTTGATTTAATGATATTTATAAATAAACTTTTATAAAATTATAAAATTATTAATTAAAAGATGATATTTAAATATCATTACACCTAAATTATATAATATAATACTAAGAAAATGTTTGATTTATGGGGCGTTTGGTTCGTTGTTATCTTAATATTATGTTATATAATTTAGATGTCATCTTTTGAATAATAATTTTATAATCTAATAGAAAATTATTTGTAGATGTAATTAAACTAAATAATTGATTTCTCTAGATAACATAACATAACATTAAGATAATATTAAACCAAACACCCTCTTAATGTTATTTTGATGTTATGTTATGTTATTTAGAGAAAGCAATAATTTGATTTAATAACATCTATAAATAATCTTCTATTAAATTATAAAATTATTAGTTAAAAAATAATATCTAGATATCATGACATCTAAATTACATAATAGTAAGATAACAATAAAGCAAATACCCCCTAAAATAATAATAAAACAAACGCTCATAATCTTTTACTTTATCAGTTTTGAGATCAATCCAATTTTTTAAATTTTAGTTGTGGAGGATAAATATTTAGAGAAAAATGCTTTGTAGCCTCGTAAATTTTAAACTCTTGTTTGAGGTTATTTATGGGGCATGTGTAAATGCTATTGCTCGTGTCCAAGGTTTCAGAACTAAATTGGAAGTTTCGGTTCATAATCTAGCTGGTTCGTATGATACAATCATAATTTGATCTAATCTCATAATTATATTATAAATATTTATAATTCTATAATTCTATGAATAATTTTAAAGAAATTAAAGTTAATTTAAAAATAAAATAATTGTGATAAAAATTAAAAGAAATTAATGTTTCAATCATTAGTTAGTATATTATTATTTAAATAGTATAAATATAAGTTTTATTTAACTATTAATTAACTTAATTATTTATTTTTTATTTTCACAAATTTTAATCGGTTTGATTAGTTTAATAGCCAGACTGACTTTTGTCGTAATTTAATTTTATAGGCAAACCGCTACGGTGGCGGTGGCTGGTTCAAGATAAAACCGGCCGGTCCGGTCTGGGCACGTATCCTAGACCATTGAACGAAGGTTTGTTTTGTAATTGTTAGAATTTCCGGGATGCCTGCGGAAAATGTTTTTTCATCAGCGTCTATCCACCACCTACGCTCCGGCGGCGGGCAAATGGATGAGATGAGGCTGATGAGCCTCGTCGTCGTCGTCATGTTTCTCATGTCCAGTCGTTTTCGTAGACCCCTCCCTTCCATCTGAAGCAATCCACCTCGCTTCCCACTCTTCCTTACCCTTCCTTCTGTTCTCTGACCTCTCTTATTCGCATCTCTCACCGGCAAGGACAGACGTTACAGAAGAGTGAATCCTGGGGAGTAACATCCAGGTTTCAGGTTGGCGTTTTTTTTTATTGCCGAAAAATCTTTAATGAAGTTTCTTGATTCTTCTTGTTTGAGATTTCAATTTATCGCGCTTGATTCTGCAAAGTCGCGTAGGTTTGTTGTTTGGGGTTTGATTGTTCTTTTTGCCGCTGTTTAATTTCGGTGTTTCTGTTCTTGGATCGAAACATGTTTGCTTTTGGTTGCCGTGAGCGTTCTTATTGATTGTTGAAGATTATTGGGGACTTCACAGAGGATCTGCAATTAATTAACCCTAGTCTTTACTTCAATAGGCACGGTTCATATGTTCAACTCTTTCTATTTTTTAATGCAAATTCTATGCAGGAATGGCTTAGAGCGACAGCTTCAGACTTTTGTATTCATTCTCTATCTTGCTTGTTATGGATATATAGAAGCTCTTGCTATCTAAATTAAGTGAATTCCATTTGATTTTTAATCACTCTGGATATAATCCATTCCCTATCAGATTTTGTTCAATTATACGGCGTAATTGGTGTTTGATGCATGATTTTTGTTCTAATTCATGTTTTGCTAATTGTTCCTATGTGGATTGTTAGGATCCTTGAGATCATTTCCTATCATTGAAGCTGCTAAACTCCACTCAAATGAAATGGTTCAACACGAGAAGGTATTCCCTGCTATATTGTCAAATTCTTTTCCATTGTTTTGTACCTTTAGTACAGGATAGTTGGAAGCTGCAATTTACAAATGAAATAAACTTTATACTCTTATGATTATAGTCACAGTAATTTTTTGATAATAGATTAGAATCAGGATATTTGTGCATGTTGTCATGTGTTTTATGCAATATTGGATGCCGAGTCTAGTCATGTTACAAAAACTGTTGTATCACCTCTTCATGTTGAACTTAGTCGCTACTAGTTTTGTAAATGATGATAACAAAATCATTTTGTGGTTAGCTTTTCAATGTTGCTCATGATCTCAATTATTGTTGTGACGAAGATTTTACCTTCAATGTGCATCTCACTAGTAGAGATCATCATCGCTCCGATTTTCTCTGAAACTTCATTAGCGATTTGTTTAGAAGCAATTTTAAGTTCCATTGAGCAGGTAATTTCTCTCTTTTCAGAACTATGTAAAATGTTCTATTGATTTTTTTTTTGGTAAATAACATTCAAGTCTCGGAGGTTTTGAGGTAATATTGTACAATTCCATGATTTTGAAATTTTTTCACATGGGTCCCTAAGCTTTTAAGATATTTCATTCATGGTCTTATTAAAAAACTAACAAAAATGTTAAATGCAAGTTAATAAATTTAATATTTGAATTCAATTGGATTGGCAATAAATAAGAATTTAATGAGTTAGATTAGGGTGTCAATGTGATTTCAACTAATCAGATTTAGCATTTTAGGATTTTAAATTGGGTTCCTCTAAAAATTAGATTCCAACAGTAATTTATTTGCTAAATTTTGGGATCACCCAGTTGAGCAAGATCTAATAATTAAGATGATAAATAATTCAATTTTGATCATAAGGAAGACCAATAATGTTTGAAAATTGAGTGAAAGGGTATCTTAACAAGATAATTTTACTTCCACATGATAAGGGTCCTTCAAAATGTACATGGAATAATCAAGCAACAAACGGCAGATTGCTTTTGTAGTTGATTCCTAGTACTTGTTTGGCAATAAAATAAATTGTTCTTATCATGAAATTTATCATTTTGCCTTGATATATGTGTATAATGAGAAATAAAGTTAGTTAATTATGCTAAAAATTATATAGGATGTGAAATAAAGTTAATTTATGTATTGAAAATGATGAAGGATGTGAAATAAAATGGATTTTTTATATTGAAAGTTGTGTATAATTTTATAAAAATTAATTTGATATTATTTTTTAAATTTTTATAATAAATGAATTATTTTGGTTTTTGGTATGACCAAAATGGTATAAGTACCAAATAGGCCCTTAGGCTTGTATAAGTAGATTTACTATGTGTGTACAATCAATGAAGAATCAATATGTGAAAAACAGAAAAGTTGGAGTGTATAGTGGATTTTTTTTTATAGAAGCGTATAGTTGATGTTATCTGTGCACAAGTTGGTAGAGCATGTGATGGCATGCATCAGAGTATGATCACGTTTTACACAATAACATCATTTTGATATTTGACATGATGAAATATGTTCTGCAAGATAGTACTTCATCATTTTGTATTTCTATATGATTGAGCATTTCTCAACAATATTAGATAAAATGACTTTTAAGAGAAACTATATAGGAATATGAAACTTCAACAAAGGTGAAAGTCCCGTACTATTCCTATACTATCAATAGAATCGTATAGGAATATGAATTCATCACTGTCAAAACCTCCGAGACAGTAATTTGTGGAATATACATCAAATCATATAGAAATATGGATTAAGTTATGATATTGTTTCTTTGTTCTGTGATATTCCACCTAGTTGGCATTTCCTATTCCTATATAATTGAGCATGTCTCAACATTATCAGATAAAATCTTTAAAGACTAGTAGTATATGATACTGATATAAAAAAAAGTATATGATACAATTAAAAAGCGAGCACTTTTTTGTGTATATACACATGTATTTATTTATGTTAATATTTATATATTTTTACGTTAATATATACATAAACACTTATGTATATAAGAAAATATACGTGCTTATGTCATGCACATTGTTTCTCCAAATGAAATTATTGTTTCTTATTTATGGTACGTAGGTTTTGTACTCCTATTGGATTCAATTATATAAAGAGTACGAAAACTAGTTATTTATAATGGTTTGAGAGGAGAAATAATTGTATAGGATTGCAAAATGCTAGCAAAGGCACCTTGAAGGAGATGAATACATATTCGCATACAATGTTATCTATTACGAAATCGTGTTTTACTTGCTATTTGTTGTTATCTTTGTCACATTTTGACTCCCATTAAATGCCATATTCTTGTATATAATGATTATTGGGTGCTGTATTGATTTCACTTTATACACAATAAGTGTCATATCCTCTCTCTTAGTCTCTTATTTTGAACTAAAGTTTTGATTAAGTGATAATATATCAATAACAAAAATAAGCACGGAGGATTGAGCTTTCCTGTAAGGTGAATAGGTGAAATGATCGGTAATGAAGGTTCACATGACTTCAAGTAAACCAGAACTCTATGGAAGCAAGAGTGAGAATGGATGTGGTTGATGATGTGGCAGTAGAGTATCAAAGAATGACAAGGCAGTGGCTAGGGGTTTTTGATGGGAGCGAAATTTCCTTTTTGTTTAGTTTATTTTTCTCTCTCAAAATAGGAAATAATTATAAGTAGGATTAAGGATTGAGGATTCTCACTCATGTTTACTTTATCCCCTCTAGGATATTGATCTCGTTGGAAATCCCTTAAGTCGACCCCATCCAGAACCGAAATATTACTTAAATTCAAGTTTTTATCTATCATGAGTATTTTCAAATGTTCGATTTTAGATTTGATTTATAAAAAAAGTCTAATTTTACACTAAAAAAAAATGTGAAAACTAAATAATTCAAGTGAATGAATCGAATATTTGACTAACTCAAACCCTAATACTCTAGAAATAATAAAATCAAATAAACTCAAAATAATCTGCATCAACCGTTAGGAATTAGCGATCGATTCATCATTCATTAGGCATTATAGTGGTTGATTTAATCTGAGCCTTCGACTATCAATTTAACAATATGTTCACATCATGTACACATTGTTGTGGCTTAAAACTCATTATGTGTTCTAACATGTACACGAACTGTGGAAAATTCCTGATGTTTTAAAACTTATTTTCTTTATTTATACTATATTTGTTTGCTTGTTATGGTTCATATCCAATTTTTTGAAGAAAGTAGGAGGGAGATCCTTATATTCTCCTATCTTGTCGTCTCAGTGAAGTGATATTACTTTTCTCCTATTCTCTTCCGTGTTACTGATGAACCTTGTCCAATTTGTATTAATTGCATTTATTTGGCATTTTGACATTTTCATTTGTTTCAATTTAATTTTCTCAGTGTTTATGTTGCAGCAGGTCATTTATCATGACATGATCAGTGGTACAGGGTACATCCATGATTTGTTTTCGTTATCATTATTATCATTAATCTATTGAAACTTCCCAATTCGTTAAATGATATTATGTTATGCCTTTAGAAGTATCAAAAGCAAAGGGAGTTATGTCAATGGAACTAACTCAAAAGCTCAGTGTATTATATTTGAACCTCCTTTCCCAAATGCTCATGATATTCACATTGAAGCGCAAGCTGTTCAGCATTACTTTCCATCACCTGCTCTTTCTTGCGTGGAGGCCCCTCCCATTATAGGTCATGTTTCTCATGTCACAATTTCTGAGCCCAATAACTCATATTCAGAACCATCTGAAGAGCCCTCGACATCCAAAGATAAAAAAGAGTTGCAATTAGTGAGTTCTGGTTTTGCCTTTTTAATTATTGCATTTGATTGAGCTCATGTTTACTATTCTCTTACTCCCTTGATTTTGTCTTTACAATTGTTTGTTGTATTATTTAAGTAATTCAGTTCTAAAAGTTAATAGCGACTGTAGTCAGCAGGCCTTCTGGATGAATTCATGGAACTTGCTAAAGCTAATACTGAGAAAGACTTGGAGACCTGTGGAATTCTTGGCGCCTCCCTGGTATGCCTGATATCATAATACGCAGGTCAAATAAAAATTTAAACCTTGGCCTCATTTCTTTAGCATGCTGATTGTAATACCCACTATTTAAATGCAGAATAACCAAACTTATTATATAACTACTCTTGTAATTCCCAAGCAAGAATCAACTTCCAATACAGTAAGTTTGTGCACATGTGTTCACTTATGTTCTCTAAACTAGTATTGTTCTTCTAATATTATTCATGGTTTATTATAATTATTTCTCAAGTTTATGTTTCAGCATTGACATTTTTCTTACATCACAGTGCCAAGCATTAAATGAGGAGGAAATTCATGCTATACTGGAAGGGGAGTCCCTTTTGCCAGCTGGATGGATTCATGTTAGTGTCATTATTATCATTGGTTGTGCTTATTTTAGGAAAGAAATCATCATATGTCATTCCTTATATGTCGAAATGTTAATGGTAGGGAGACCTGCATTGTATGAATTTAAGTATTAATATCACAATCCTAAATTAGTCGCTTGATGTCCAAATTCGACATTGAATATATACTGAATATAACTGACACACACACACTCTCACACAAGGAAGTATACTTTCTAAATGCTTCTATAATATTAAACAAAAACTATAGTAAACTTATATAATGACACAGACATTTCTTATAATATTTGGTGTATCTTGTTATGTTCGTGTCCTGTAGTTTGAGAAGTTATTGTGTTAGTGTATCGTGTCGTGTTGTATCCTCTTGTCTCCGTGTCATGTTCATGCTTCCTAATATATATGCACATATGCATGTGTGTGCACCTTTTACTCAAATATATAGATTTGTAGAGTTATAAACATCATAAAACACATACATGCTTTATCAGAAGATAATGACACTTTATGTAATACCATTACATAGTTTAGAAAATCAAATTAGTAAATCATTTGATCATAAAATTACTGGCAATTGCTTTGTGGTATCATTTTTCTATCTGCTTCTTGCTATAATGTGAAATTGTAAGCTTGGCTGTTATAAGTCATTGCACTTGGGGCATTTGAACAAAATATAGCATTATGGAAGATTCTATAATGAAGTGTAGAAAAATAGTAGGACTGAATGATATTTCAATAAATGTTTGAAAATATATGAAAGATGAAGGAGTTTATTGATTCACTAGGTTGTTTAATATGATTTTTACGATTAAAAAATTGTTAAATAAAATGAGAAAAAGTATGTTGGTACCTATTTATAAAAATAAAGATAATATATAAGATTGTACTAATTATAGAGAAATTAAGTTAATGAGCCATACTTTAAGACTTTGGGAGAGAGTGATCAAGCATAGATTATTAGAGTATCATAGGATCAGTTTGGTTTTATGTCAGATAGATCTACAATAAAAATTATTTATTTGTTGAGAAGTTTAATGAAGATGTTTAGGGAGAAAAAAAAAATTACATTTGATCTTTATTGATTTAGAAAGATTTTGTGATAAAATTTTAAGAAAAGTACTCTGGAGTGTTATAAAAAAGAAAGAGTTTGCATTTCTTACATTTAAATTATTCAGAACTTGTATAAAGAATTTGCTACATGTATTTGAACACGAGAGTTCAATTAAAATTTTTTCTATTTTAGTTGGATTACACTAAAATTCAGCTTTAAGTTCATATATTTTTTCATTAATTATGGAGATTTTGACTAAACACTTTTAAGAAAAAGTGCTTTAGTATATGCTTTTGTAAATGATATTTTTCTCATTGATAAGACTAGAGAATGCGTTAAGGTAAAACTTAATTTATGAAAAAATATATTAAAATCTGAAGGTCTTTATTTTAACAGATAAAAAATTGAATATATAGGTCTCGTTTGGTTCGAGGTGAGTTTATTGCCCAACATAAATTTCAACTATAAAAATCAACTTTGTTTCACATCTAATACAAATACGAATATTAGAATTGAAAGTATTTCACATTTTACACATTTTCTAATAGTAAAATAAATTTCTCTGCTATTCAATTTAAAAAATTAAATAGTTGTTTTTTTCATGTCTAAAAAAAAGCTCAAACCAAATTAGGCCATAGAGTGTAAATTTAATCAAAATAAAAGTACTTGTAATGAGGAGATGACAGTTGATGTTCAAGTTATCAGGAAGAGCGAATGATTTAGATGGTGCTATTATTAGCAGGATGGATAAAATAATGCAATGCATTTGACTTATTGTATGATAGAAAAGTTTCACTTACATTAAAGATAAATTTTGTAAAACAATTATAAGGCCTGTGATATTATATGGTGTTAAATATTAGTTTTTAAATAAAAAATATACAAATAAGATAAGTGTCACAGAGATGAAGATGCTAAGGTAGATAAGCGAATATACGCGAAAAAATAAGGTGAGAAATGATCATATCCGCTAGAAGGTCAGAGTGATCTTAATTGAATATAAGCTCAGGGAGAGTCGACGTAGATGACTTGTACATATAAATTGTAGGTAGATAGAAGCCTTAGTAAGAAGAGTTGAATTATTAGTTCTTTTCTATGTAAAAAGAGGAAAAGTAATACTAAAAAACCATGATAAGAAACTATAGGGAATGATCATATATATTTAGAGCTAAATGATGATATGTTATTTGATAGAGTACAATGAAAATAAAAAATTCATGTAGCCGACTCCATCTAATGAGATAAAGGCTTGGTTTGTTGTAATTGTATGGAAGATTCTATAAGATCTTGGAGGAGCAGATGATGCTTTCATGCAGATTGTTGTTTTTTTCATTTTTATTTCTTTTTAAGTAGGCATTTCCTTATCCTTTGATGTTCATAATAGCAGATGGCTTTTCTTTGTTGATGTTGACTCTTTTTAATCTTGTGTATTTATATTTTACTTTCAACAGACACATCCTTCTCAAACGTGCTTCCTCTCATCAATAGACTTGCATACACAATACTCTTACCAGGTAGGAGAAATTCTTTTGCCCCTATTTCATGGAGGCTTTCTGTCTAGTTTCGCTCTAAGTTAGGTTTGGGCTATAATTTGTCCTCTACTTTGATGCGTAATTAATTCTATTATAAACATTTTTTTCTTTGAATTGTTATTTCTTTTTTTTCAATTGAGCATCAAAATTCACAAAGGATATTAATTTTCAGATGATAAAAATGCTTGTTAAATATACTTTTTGAAACAATATAATGAAAGTGTAAACACCTATTTACCGAGGCAGTTGATGAATATACAAAATTTGTAACGAAAGATCAAGGCCTATTTGTTTAGCTAGGTTGAAATTTTCCTTGTGAATTTTAACTAAGCATATCACATTTCACATAGAATTTAATATTAAAAATTATCTATATTTTATATTATACACAGTTCAAAATAAAAAATTAACTTTATTTCATATTCTATATATATATTAAAATAATAACTAACTTATATCACATCCCTTACATATCTCAACATAATAACTAACTTTATTTCACATCATTTACAACCTTTAATAAAAAAATATTTTCATCTAAGTTTAATTTAGCATTCTTAAAATTAACCTTAACAAACAAACGAGACCTGAATAATCTTTTATTTGATTGGCTGGATATTATGCATCCAGGTCATGCTACCAGAGGCTGTTGCCATAGTGATTGCCCCCACAGATTCTGAAAGGTACATGTCTAATTTCATAGGCTTATTTGTTTTGTCCTCATATATAAATCCATCCTTCATGGAATATGGTTTCTGTGGTCATCACACAAACTTATGTAATTATTGACTGATCTAAACAGACTAAACTTTTTTATCCATATATTTACAGTTTCTGCTTTGTCAACATTGAGGTAGTTTTTTTTGGTATATTTCCGTTTGATCTCTAAGGTTTAACCCACCATTCTAAGAGACATTTACAATTTTTAAATTGCTTTACACAAGTTCTTTTCCACTAATTTCAGTTTCACATAGCTCCCTAAGTTTCTTAATTTATTTTGGTGTGGTCCCTTTGAATGATTTTTACCCATAATCTTGTTGAAAGCTAATCCATCTTCAGAAAATATTTGAATCATAATTTGAAGTTTCTAGAGTATTAATTTACAGTTGCATTAGCTTAGAGGACTATTGATTGTATTTAAAAAATTAGATTGGGTTTATTCTAGAATTTTTTGTAGAGACTGGAAAAGAGGTTGAGCTCACCTATCTATAAATCTGAGTGCCATCCTCATTTGTAACCATCCAAGCATTTGCGTGATGTCCCTTTGATTTGCTTGAGATCATTTCCACTTCTTCAACTTCCTTCTCTTATTTTGATCACTAAATTCCCTCCTCTGTTATTCTCATTTTATGGAGTGGTGGCCTTCTTCATTTTTTATAGTAGTGATTTTAGAGCCTTGTTTCGATGATGGGATTTCTATTCTAGTATGGCGGGACTCATCTGATTTTAGAGCCTCACCAAGCATTTGAGTGTAGTTCCTTTGATTTGTTAGAGATTTCCTCCACTTCTGCAATTTTCTTCTCTTCCTTTGATCACTAAATTCTCTTCTCTACTATCCTTATTATCTAGAGTGTTGGCCTTCTTCATTTTTCCAATAGTGGTATCAAACCTTTTTTGAATGATGGGCATTGTATTCTAATGTGGCTGGCCCTATGGCCACCTCATTAATAGTGGGTTCTGCTACCTTTAGCTATGGTCAGCCCTCTGCTGCCTCCATCCGAATATGGTCGACTCTGGTGCCTTTATGCATTCTACCACTCCTGCTTTTTATGGTAAAAATTATTATTTTGAGAAGATCAAATT
The DNA here is from genome assembly GCA_019297695.1 of Apostasia ramifera. Classification (NCBI taxonomy): domain Eukaryota; kingdom Viridiplantae; phylum Streptophyta; class Magnoliopsida; order Asparagales; family Orchidaceae; genus Apostasia; species Apostasia ramifera. Next base: position 180,927 of record JAEMOT010001741.1, on the reverse strand, counting down.
GCTAACCATGCTCTGATTGTAAATACTATGGATGCCTGTTGGTACAAGTTTTCAAGGACCACTAGATGGAAGCTAACTCTTTTAGAAGAAAGAGGGAAGCTTGAAGCTAATCTGTTAAAAGAATGCAATGGCCCTATGCATCATCTAGCAAGAAGTAGTTGCAAATATATTCCCATGATTAGTGACACCTACCAAGGCCAAGGAGGCATGAGAAATTTTACAAAGAGAATTTGAAGGAGATGCTAAGGTAATGGTATCAAGCTCCCATCTCTCCATAGAGAACTAAAAAATTTAAAGATGAATGAAGAAGAGAAAATGAAATAGTGTTTTTCTAAGTGATGGAAGTGGTTAATCAAATAAGAACCCATTGAGAAATATAGAGAAAATACTAATCAAGCTACATTAGAATTATGACTATATTGTTTTGGAAGTAGAAGAATAAAGGGGTGGAGAAGGAGGGACCTGCTTGACTTACCGAAACCTCGAACCCATGTATAACAATTCAGAAGATACTGGTGTATTACGATCAAGGGCTAAACCTCATAGTACCAGGCGACGTAATATCTATCATAGAATTATGATCTTGTATTCTAGTAATATACGTTTGATGCTATCACTGAACACAGAAAGCGAGGGATATTCCGGCTTTCGGACCCAGGAGGTATCAATGTCTTGCGACAATGCCAGGAGAGAGGCTTTCATTCCCACCCAGAAACCGCAGATGGCAGTCCAATTTATGAGGTATGCTCCAATGTGCGCATTAATCCACATTTGAGCTTTGATATTTTTGACATGCGCTTGCGCAGCCCCTGAATGAATTACTAAACTATGCATATGTATAGCTTGCCTTTGATAGACTCATAATAGTGTTATCATAAAAGAAAATAAAAAATAAAAAAGATAATTCATAGAAACGTGTACTGTTGGTATTAATAAGCTTGTAGAATCCTGCATTCTTGTTCTTATTCTTATTTTGAAAAAGAAAATTAATAATAAATGTTAAACATCCAATAATCACTGAAATAATTCATTGATACTATTAACTTTTAGTTGTAGGAGGAATTAAGGAAGGAAGTGCATGACATATTTAATTAAAACATATTTTGCTGCAAAATCATTGTAATTGTAAGCATGGTGCTAGCTCACTTGAGATTTTATACTAATTGATTGGAGATCAAACTCCATTGAATCTCCTGCATCCCTCTATATTTACATTTTTCAATCAATAAAAAGGAAAATAATGCTTTTTTCTTTTCTTTTTTTGAAAGGGAAGCAATGCTAATTAGTGTTGATACACATATGAAGATAATGAACCTGTTTACATTTTCAACAAATTCATTAACTTAAATATTTACAATCTGGATCGCTTTTTTTTTAAAGGGTTTTGCATCTTTATAATTTCAATTTCAATTTTGCAGTTTTGATTATTAAACTTATATCAAACTGATTCAGGCTGATGTAATTTGTCAATTCGACATCATAGTTCTGGATCACCCAGTAATGCTAACACATTTTATATAGGTTCTTTATAGTGAATTCTCAATTATAATTTAGTTCATAATTTTTAAAAACTTTTTGGTAGGTTGTTATTTTTAAAAACTTTATAATAATAAAGTTCTTAAAAAAATTCAAATTAGTATTTTTTGTTAGCATCTAAAGAATATCTTTGCCTCTTCTCGTTCGCCCCCTTTCTCCCCTTCGACTCTCTCTCTCTCTCTCGCCCATTGAGAGACGAGTTTGCCAACTTCTTTCAATGCCTCCCTCTCTGTCTACTTCTTTCAAGACCCTGATGCGCCTACAATGGAACTGAGGACTTGGAATTTCCCTTGTACTTCCTAAGACGAAGCCTGACAGACCCCTCTTTTTCTCTGCTTTCATGATAAACCCTTGGAAATCACATCCTGGGGCATTCTCTTTCCTCAATCATTATTCATAGGCCTTTTTTCATTTCTTTTTGGTCCTTTTTTAGGACATTTTCTTGTATTTAAGTTTTGTAATTTCGTTCGAGGCCCCATTTCATAGTGGATTCATCTTTTGTGCATGGCCAAGATTGTTGATGTAAGAGATTTGTTCTGGACCACATTAATCACGTTATTCTCCCTATTTTTCTCTCTATTTTGTAGCAAGCTCAACACTCTGACATGAATCTGTGCATCATACGACTATGACCGGATTTTTACATCAACAATTAAATTTATCACTCTTTATCCTTATATTAAAAAGTTAACAGAATAAGTCTTAAATTATTTTTATAACCTTGAATCCTTTTCTCTTCCTGCAATCCCATTGGAGAGAAAAAAAGATAAAAAAAAATATTACAAAGGCAGGTATGTACGTAATTTCATTAGATAAAAAACATGTTTTGCCCACCTATTAATAGAAAGGTAATGGAACTTGCTAAAAAATGATTTACGTGAAATATTTATATTGATTTTAGGGATTTAATTGAAAATATTTTTGAGATTCTCGTCTTAAATAAAGAAGTTTTAAAATAATAAATTTGCGTGATTTTTGTTTTTAAGGACTCAAATGATATTTATTTTAACAAAAAAATAAAGAGAATTATTATTAATATTTCTCTCACTCTTTTACAACTCGAGCCTTAACACGCATACAACACGGATCAATTTAGGGGAGGGGAGTAGGGAACTGATGGATAAGGTAGAGTGGTAATTTTAGATCTGTGAAATCCAACCTGTGAACTCGGTCTGGCCGTAACTGGTTATGGGTAGGCTATAAAGGTTCCGTCGTTATTAGGTTAAACATGATTATGTTCGTGTAAGAAATTTGGGTCTAATTTGTCGGGTCTGTCCTATTACAAACCAACGATGACTCATTTAACAAAATGATCGTTACTTGATTTTTATTACCAAAAATGTTAGTTTTATTGCTAATCATTAGATGTGTCTTTTTTCCATTGTGTTAAAAAATATATATATTTATTTTTGCTGTGATTGGGAATGCAAAACAATCTATTATCAAGATATATAACTTGAATGTTATAATCTTTTTTTTAATAAGTAATTTTTTTCTTACAAAAAAAAAGGGATATTTACTTATATGTCATTATATTTAATTTTATTTATACATTATCCATCTATTTTTTGTTAATTACGCTATGCACACTCAAAACATTATAAAATCTTACATATACACACTTTAACTTATTTTTATTATAATGAGTAATCATAATTTTTTTTTCAATAACCTAACTATAATTAGGTTATAAAAAATTTGAGCCGTTCATCATATTATTTTAAGGATATTTAAATATATTTTGAGTGAAAATCTTAAAATTTTGATGTTTAGGTGGTGGCAAGAGAATGAGACATCTGTAACGTGAATTGATTTTAGGACAGATCAACACTTTAATGTGGCATTGAGGAAAAAAAAATGTACTAGTAAGGGTAAAAATGTAATTTTAATGATTTACTAAAGAAATATATTTTTTCAAATAGATTTTAATTGAGTTTTAACTCAAGTGTGTGTATGTAAGATTTTGTAATGTTTTGAGTGTACATAGCGTAATTAACTAAGAATGGATAGGTAATGTATAAATAAAGTTAAATGATGTGACATGTACGTAAATATTTCAAAAAAAAAAAACATGAATGTTATTTTTTTTTTTTGAGTAATTACATCTGTGCTGTTAAGGTAGAACTCATATTCACTTAGGTTCATAAAAGTGAAGGGTTCCATCTGAGTCTCTTTTGCTCTAAAGTTCACTTCGGCTCTTTTTTTTAAAAAAAGTTTTGAGTTTTTGCAATTGCTAGTATAGATGAGGACATTAAGAAGGAAAGTTTGAGGTTATTATAGTAATTGTATCAATGCTTAAACATATATTTTATGCCTTATTAATGATTAAACTTAGCATAATTCATGAGAAAGGGCTTACATTGTTTAATTTATGGGAGAGTGGGACTGGCATGGAATCTTTTTGGTTTTATGGACCTTGGTGAAATATGAGGTCTACTCGAATATAATTATTTTTATGGGATTTTTTACATACATGACATGAAATTTACATGAAATTACGTATTTCACCATCAATTCATAAATATTATCACTATCACACTATATTCATTTAAATTTTACGCATTTCACATATTTCACATACTTTATAATATTATTTGTAAATTAAAATGCATAAATTCATTAATATTTAAATTTTAATATATTTTTTTATTTTTTTACTGTAAACACATTAATTTTTTTATTTCAATTAAAAATTATAATCATGTGGATTTAAATTCGGCACGCTAATTAAAAATTTTAAATAGGATAAATAAATTAAAATACATAAATTCATAAATATTTAAATTATTATTTATATAAATTAATTTATTTATAGTATTTAATTAATATATTAATAATATAATTAAGATCAAGACCAATTTAGAAATGTGAAGTTCATCGTCAAAGAATATGGTGTGAAATATGTGAAATGCGTAAAATTTAAATGAATATAGTGTGATAGTGGTAATATTTATAAATTGATGGTGAAATGCGTAATTTCGTATAAATTTTATGTCCTATGTAAAAATTTCTATTTTTATTTTATTAGTACAGTGTTGTGGTTGATGTTATCTATATTTTGCTAGTGAAAGTAGGGAAACTTCATGAACACATGTTATAACTATGGCTGGCAATAAGTTGAGGTTGAGTAAGTTTGATTCAAACTCAAAAAGTAAAGATTTTGAATTTGAGTTAAATTTTAGTTGAATCAATTAAATTTTATTCGAGTTTGAATTGATTTTAAAATTGTATCAAATTTAGTTTTTAATTTTATTTTAAATTTAGATATTTATTTTATGTATAATGTATTTTATTTATATTTTTTTAGTTAGTTTATATGTATATTATATCTATTTATAGGTAAATTTGTTCAATATAAAGGTTATATTAAATATTCATGTGTATAAAAGATTTTAATATATATTTGATAAACTTGGATACAAATTATTATACAAATTTCAAGTAATTTGATTTTGAATCATAAAAAATTTAAGTCAAATTTGAACCAAGAGTGAGTAAGTTTTAATCTTTAAGCCCTTGTATTTATTTGGCAGTTCAAAATTAATCTATTTTAATTTTAAACAGGTATATTATATTACACATAATTAATATTAAAAATTAATTTTATTTCATATTATATATATATTATTAAAATAATAATTAATTTATATTATATTTTACGCATATACCAACATAATAATTATTTTTATATCACATTATTTAAATATTTCAAAACAATAATTAATTTTATTTTACATCATTTATAAGTTTTAATAAAAAATAAATTTATTTAAGTTAAATTTTAATTTAAGTAAGATTAAATTTTATAAATAAATAGGTACTAAATATTTTGTTCATTATAATTCATATTTTACAAAGAAATAAAATGAAAAAATGATGCAGTTGTAACAACTTGGTGTTCTCTCTGTCATTGAATGGTCAAGTGAGTCGAGATAGTTTATTATTTTTAAAATTCTCAAAACATTGACACAATCAAAATGTTTTTTTTTTTAGAGAATTACATACATATTCTTTAAATCATCTTGAATTACATATTAAATTTCTTATTTTTTAATTTTATAACTTAATCCCCTAAATCATCCAAAAATAATATATTTAGGTCTTTCTCTATATTTTCAAAGTATGTTTTTTGCTGATTTATAATTATTTGGATGTTTATTATCAATAATATATATATATATATATATATAAATATTATAAATATATTTGCAAATATATATATTCTACTAGTTTTCATTTTTGAATGATTTAGGGGGTTAAATTGTAAAATTAAAAAATGAGGGATTTAATATATAATTCAAGATGATTTAAGGGGTATGTATGTAAATACCCCTTTTTTTATTGTATTTTTTTTTAAGTTCAGCTTATAATCATATCTGAACAACTTAACAGAGCTAGAAAGTGTGAGAAGATAATCAAAAGTTGCATAATATTTGAAAAACTTAAACTGGTTGAATATTTCAAACAATGCAGCTCAATAATTTACATACATATATGTATATAGTGTATAAAATTATTATTCTTGGTGAGATGAAAAATTTGGAGGAAAAAAGAGGTGGATTCTAAAATAATTACTTAATTGATTGGTTAAACACCTCAATTAATTTTTTTTTTTATCATTATAAAAAGCTCCTTTCCTTTTTTTCCCTTAATTACTTGTAGTGGCTCGCAGAAGAAGTGTTGTTCATCCATGAAATACGAGTTGAATATGAATTTTTTAAATTGAAGTTGAGTTTGATTCGAGCTAATTAAAATTTCTTTAATATAGAGTCAGCTATTTGGATGAATCAAACCTTACTTTTAATTTTATTTTATGATTTAAATATTGATTATATATATTTTTATATCATATTCAGTATTAACATTTTAGTTAAGTTGGCACGTATTTTGTAGAGTTTGTATGTTAATTTTTTCAATAAATTATCACTATAACATTAAAAATATACTAAAATGCTTAAATATATGTTATTATAGAAATATTAAGTAGACTGAGTTTGATCCAATTTGGGCTCAAATGTGCTTTAAGGACTAGTTGGATGCCAAAATCAAATTAAAGAATCATTTGGTTCGTGCTATTTTTTAAGCTCAATGTAAATTTTAACTGTAAAAATTAAATTTATTTCACATATAACATAAATATGAATATTAAAATTAATTTTATTTTATATTTTATATTTTTTTTAATATTAAATTAATTTTTTTTCTATTAAATTTATAAGATAATTTTTTTTCTCTTATTTAAAATTTAATTTTTGAATCAAATGAGATCTAATTGTATCAAAATAGGGTGAACCAGCTAAAGACCTGGATTGGCTAGGTTCAAGTATTCAACTAAACTTAGAACAGATAATTTATTGGGCACGGTTAGTCAATGAGAGGAGGTCACGTTAGTGAGCTTTGCTTGGTGCTGAGGTGTCAGGCTTTTATTGGCCGGCCAAACTCAATAACCGTTTCTTAAAATGTTATCCTCTTCAAACAAAAAAATGAGTTTAAAAAAAAATCTACTATTGAGCCATCATGTTGAGTGGTAGATAAATAAAATGATGAAAAAATATAGGGATAATTACCTATATGCCACACCATTTAATTTTATTTATGCTTTACCCATCCATTCTTAATTAATTATGCTATTCACACTCAAAATATTACAAAATCTTACATACGCACACTTGAGTTCATATTTTTCTCTTCCTCAATACCATATTAAAGCGCTGATTTGTCCTAAAATCAATTCACGTCGCGGATGTCTCCTTCCTTTGCTGATACTTAAACATTAAGGTTTTAGGATTTTCACTCAAAAAATATTTAAATATTCTTAAAATAATATGATGAACGGTTCAGATTTTTTATAATCTAACTATAGTTAGGTTATTGAAGAATTATGATTATTTATTATAATAAAAATAAGTTAAAATATGTGTATATAAAAATTTATAATTTTTAAATGTGCATAGCGTAATTAACTAAGAATTGATGTGTAAGACATAAATAAAATTAAATGGTGTGGTATATAGGTAATTATCCCAAAAATATAATATGATGCTTTATTATGTTAGTGAAACATTAGAATGAATAAATTTATCATTACAAGTATTCGATGAATATTTAGTATTTTCATTATTATTATTTTTTAAATTATATCACAAATGACTAATATTTTATAATTTAAACATAGAGTTATTTCTCACTTTAATTTTAGGAATTATATGAATTGAGTATTTTTTAAGAGGTCATTCATTTCAGTACTATTTTACTCCAAGCATACATATAATTATAAAGTTTCTCAATATTAATCTCACAATTTTACCTCAAAATGTATCTACTTATACAACTAATGTACTCGTTGTGGGCTTGATCACTCTTTGCCTTCTTTGGTGTCGAACTGTCATAATGATGGGACGTTATTCTAACGAATTTGACTGATTGGATGGCACTTGACAATAATCAAATGCCAAGTGGCAATTAATAATTTGTGTAATTTATTAATCTTTGAGCACTCTCATTTGTACTTATTAGAATATTAGAGTGCAGACAATTGATGACTTGGAAGAAGGAAGTGCATAGAGAAATTAGGCATTGGTTGAAGCTTTGAAAGCAACGTAGAACCATTAAGCCTATCCCTCCACGCGTTAATTTTCGAAGAATAAATTACTAATAAGGGTCTATTTATTTATAAGATTAAATTTAATAAAATTAAAATTAAATTTAAATAGAGATATTTTTTTATTAAAATTTATGAATGATGTAAAATAAAATTAATTATTATGTTGGGATATGTGAGGGATGTGATATAAAGTTAGTTATTATATTGGGATATGTGAGGGATGTGATATAAGTTAGTTATTATTTTAGTAATGTGTGTAGTTTGTGAAATAAAATTAATTTTTAATATTAAATTTTATGTATGATGTGATATGTCAGATTAAAATTAAACCAGGTTAATTTTTAAATTAGAAACAAACGGGGCCTAAGTCTTTTATAGTTAACTAGTTTATATTTTCATTTATAATTTTTAAAAATTTACTAGTAAGCCTCTCTCATTCACATTTTATAATATTCATGATCTGTTTAGTGCGAGGATCAAAATGGTAATAATTTAAATAATAATAATAATAATAATAATAATAATAATAATAAATAAATAATTTTTTTTAATTATTTCACACAAATTTTAATAAAATAAAAATATTATTTTACTTCACACACTCAATAATTTTCAATAAAAATATAATTTTACTTCACATCCTAGACTAAAATATTTAAATCAAGTATTTTGATCTAGGATGTGAAATAAAGTTAATATTTTTATTAAAAATTATTGAATATGCGAATCAAAATAATATTTTTTTATATTAAAAATTATGTAGGATAATTAAAAAAATTTATTTATTATTAACACGTGGTTCCTACGCTGCATCCCAGCCGTACACATGACGCCTGGCTGGCCACCAACTCTTTTTATTTTATTTCCTAACTTCTCTGTTCTCGCAGGTTCCTGACCAAGTCAAACCTCGGCCACGAGGGTACAACTTAGCCTCGTCCACGACGAACCAGGATCATCCCTGGTAAACGTCGAGCACGATGTTATAGAGCGGCGCCTGTCACAATCAGCTTAACCCGACCGCGCTGTTCCTCGTACAAAGCACCTTTTTCAGACCCACAAACCAAGAATCCGCATGCTCCAGCCGTCACGGATCCCCAAAAGAAGTACCAATATTAAAAGATAGCACCCTTCTTTCACGACTTCCGGTCTCTCCGGCGGCCGACAAGCGGCGCGAACCCAGAGCTTGTCCACCTCCTTTCCTCCGGAAAATCAGGATAAAGCTATGCACTCCATCGCTTACAAATACCCTGAAACAGTCTCCAGGCAAGGGATCGATCGATCCATCAGAGAGAGGATCGGAGATCAGAAATCAGAGGAGCATCCAAGGTGCAAGTAACCTCTCAGATTCCCAATTGTATTAGGGCCCCAACTGAGGGGCTCTCTCTTCCTCTCTTTCTCTTTCAGAAGCATTGTATTAGCCTTCACGGCTACTTTCTTTCATTAGTGAACCTTCTTCGCTGATCGCTCGGTGGACGTAGGGGATTTCCTCCCTGAATCACCTTAAATCTCTGTGTGCTCTTCTGGGTGCCCCGAACTCTCTCTCCCCCTCTTCCTTAAGCTTCCGTTAACAGGCTTACCCCCTGCGCGCCACCATCTCCTGGGACTCTCTTCCTTTTTTTGGTGTTCCTTGGGATCCTCTACATCCTACGTCAATATTTATTATTATTATTATTATTATTATTTTTTAAATTAGTACCATTTTAGTCCTGATTTTGCTCCTCACGCCAAACAGGGCTACAAGTAAACTAAATTATATAAAAAGTTCAAACAAATGAATGTCATAAGCCATCTAATAAGTAGTTTGTTATCGTATTATTAAAATTCTATTTTTGCTCCTTCTTTCTCTTGGTGAGATCTAAATGAATCGATGTCTCTCTCTCTCTCTCTCTCTGCAAGATTTGAAGGGAGTCGCCACCAGCCTCCTCTCCCGATCCCCTCTCACCCGTCCCTCTCCTCACCCGTCCCTCTCCCTTTCCCTAATCTTTTTGTGTCTAGCATGATGTCAGAGTCGTCATGGGCATTGTCGATCGGCCTGAGCAAAGAAAGAGAGAAAAAGGCGAAAAGAGAGAGAGCGAAGGAAATAAATAAATTTAAAATAGCACAACCTTGAAAATTAAATGAGAAAATAACAATAAAAGGACCTTAAAGTAATATTAAGTTAACTATATGAACCTATCAATAAGTTGTAAAACTTTTAAATTACTGTTTACTCATTTTTAATAGTTGACACTAGGTATCAACTGTAAAGGTAAATTGTATGTGAATCCTTGAGATTAGACACTTATTACAAGTAGATCCTTTCTTGCACTTTCTTTAAACATCTCACAATTCATTAAACTTATCCTCTAAATGAGCAAGTTGACAAAAATAACAGGCCAAGAATGGTGAGATTGGTATGTAAACATAAAATGAGTATCACATGTTTTTAAAATTAAATGACAAATGGAAGAAATTTTTATTTTTTTGGCTATTAGGACATAAATGGAAGAAAAAAATGACACGAGGGATCATCTTGAAATCCATACAACATGAAGATTTCCAACCTGAAAAAAAATCCATAAAAAATGACTTTAAATTTATTTACAGTTAAATAAAAATTAAATTCGCTTAAATAGGATAGTTTTTTTTTTGCATCAGATTAAATGTCACTAAATTAAATTGATATAAGATAATTAAATTTCCAACAAAAATGGCTATTAGAATCATCAATATATTTATTACAGGTTATACATAAAAATTTTGAAATAATTTAGGGTAAAAATCACAAAAGTCCCTGTAGTTACCGGTGAATATCGTTTAAGTCTATGATTTCAAAAATCTTTTAAAAAGATTAATTAAGCTTAATATTATATTTCATCTTTTTAATATATTTAATGATTTTATTGAAATATTTTTGAAATTATAAATCTAGATGATATTACCTCTAATCTCATAGACCTAGATAATATTTGCTAAATAATTTAATACTAACCCTTAAATCATTTTAAATATTATATAACTCTGATTACAAATTGATAGATGTTTTAAAAACCTTCTTCTGAAAAAAACTCATATTAACCAAATCAATGTAATTATATGATAGTATTCAAGATATTTATTTGACAGTTAAAAATTATTTTTTTTTAATTTTAAATAGATATATTACGTCACACATAAAATTTAATATTAAAAATTAACTTTATTTCACATTCTACACATATTATTAAAATAATAACTGACTTATATCATATCCCTCACATATTTTAATATAATAATTAACTTTATTTCACATTATTTATAAATTTTAATAAAAAAAATTTCTATATAAGTTTAATTTTAATTTTATTAAATTAAAATTTAAACCGACTGTTAGAGTTAAATATTTAGGATTTAGGGCTCAAGGATTTAGAAGGCTTAGATTAGAATGCTTATTAATGGTATTAGCTTAAAGTTTGTGCTCTATATTTTAAGTTATTTTGAAATAATTATAAGATTATGAAAAAATAAAAGAATTAATAAATTAATGATATGTGTATAATTTATTTATAATTATATTTTAAGTTATAAATTTTTATATCCTTCGATCTCAATTTTAAAATTCTTAGGATTTAAATAAAAAGTTTTAAAAAATATATATATAACTATAATTATGAATAAATTGTAAGGGTCTATGAGTAATTTATCCTATATAAAAAAAGATTGTTGATTTAAATCAAATAAACTGAAAAATCAGATTCAAAATCGATCAAAGTTTGTGATGCCATGCCGGCTATAATCTATTGAATTCTTTGTCGCACTAACTAAATTACTCATCATCGTTTTCCATGGTGAAGATCTCTCCTTTCGTCATGACGGCAAACCCTAGAATGGGCGGTGGACTCGGCCAGGCCCGTCGGCATCGGAGAAGAAGACGACAATGCCCTGCTTGTATGGCAGAAATGGTTTCCGGTCGGTCATATCGCCATCCGCCGCCGAGCCACGCCGGACGACCGTCGTTCCCTTTTGCCCTTTTTCTTCTCCGGCGATCGCTCCTTTTCGGGCGACCGCTTTTCATCCGCTGCGAACCGGACGAACTTGCCCTTGCCGTCGCCTCGGCTCCGGCGAACCACTAGATCCCAAATCCTCCACCGGAGAGAATTTTCCGTCGATCCGCTCGCACGGCACGGCTCCGGCGGATTCCAGATGCAGTAGGTCTCCGGCGGAATCCCCTCCAGATCGTCCCACAACGCCAACACAGAAGAAAGTTTCGAAGCTAGGGCTTCCTGCCTCTCCTCGATCAGCAGCAGCTGCAGGGGCTTTCTAGGCCCCTTCCAACAGTCGCCGGCGACGAGGTTCTGGTCGAACAAGGGATAGATGAGGCGGGTCTGGCCGATGGAGGAGATCTTATCAGCTGCGCTTGGGGAGTCCTTCGCAACGAATTTGAATTCGAATTCGCCGTTGTCCTCCTCGTTTGTTTCCCCTACGTCGGCGTCCGGCGCGGCGGAGATGTGCTTGGGGGAGTCGGAAGGTCGTCCGTGTTCATCCTCCGGCAGCTGCAGGAGGCTGCTGGAGGGGATGAGCAGCGCCGGTGATTCCTGTTCTCTCTCCTCGCACATCGTTTCCTTCTCTCCCGACTGATCGTTTTTTGGAGCTAAGCAACTTCGAAGTCGGCGTTAATAAATCGGTACGGCACGCGGCAAGGTAACTTTTAGTGGGGCCCACCTTATACATTTCATTTAATTCAAAGATTGAATTTTAAATAAAAAATATTTTATTTTATAAATTTAATAAAAATAAAATTTAATTTAATGCGATAAAGTATGTAAATTGTGAAATAAAGTTAATTCTAATATTAGTATTCATATTAGATGTGAAATAAAGTTAAATTTTATATTTAAAATTTGTGTTAGGTTAAAAAAAATGCTCGAACCAAATGAGCCCTTAGTCATATAACGTGCTTTCTATCGTCTTAATACAAGAAAATTTCTAAACTGAGATGCTTTACTTTTAATTTTCAGCGAAATTCTAAGTTTTCAACCTCGAGTAAAATCAGCTCAATAGTCAATTTATCGATAAAATCAATCTAACAAAGGAAACTGAACAACATTTTCCAAAAAACTTTAAATTTTAGATTACAAATTTTGATCGCAATACATGAGAATAGGAATTATGGAAAACACTCTTGAAACACCTTGTATTCTCAAAAAAAATATTATACTCACTATAAAATAGATAGTTATAAAAATGTAGTGTAAAAACTTAAATAGCCTACGATAGCAACAAGTTCATCAACTAATTGGAATAGAATTTGATTTGGTGATTTGTACATTGTGACATACTGAGGAGTTATAGAGGTTTATACTTAAATTTATTTAGATGAAAAAAAAAATCTTTTTTTGTTCTTTTTTTATAACAATAATGGTGACAGAACTTAAAGATTAATTCACGCTAGCTTTATAGTTGAACTTAACCTCTCGAAGAAGATTCATTGATACTTTACAGTGGGCCTTTTGTTTTACTCTGCCGATGTGATATTCTAAGAATTTTCTAGCACGTTGTTGTCCCATGTTAACACTCTTTCTTGATAATTTGTTATGAACTAATGTAACATGTACTCCACAACTATTTAGAAATCTATGTTGGTACTTTCTTATAATCAATTTAGATTTTATAACATTCTAAAAGAACACGTTCAATTCACTTAAAAAGAAATATCTTATTAGTAAATGAACAAATTAACAACTTCTTAGAATCCAAAGACATTATCATGAAGTTAGGCACTACTCTTTCTAAGACTATTTTTTTGAATTTTTTTTCAGGTGTTTTTATTGTTTCTCTTGAAACTATGACTTGTCCCTCATCAATAACAAATCCTTAGTTTTAGCGAAGGTTTGTGCAGACATACGACATTAGGTTCGATTCTCATTAGAAGCCAAACCAAATTTCTGAAACTTCATATGTTGCTCTTCTTATTCAAGGTTGTCGTGTTTAGAAAGGAGTTTTAGCCCTTAGACTAAATATTTATCGAAGCTTTCTTTGATGACCCCGATATTCAATCACGAGACTTTTCTTGATGACAATCTTATTTGATAAAGCTCTCTTTGGTGATCTTTCGACTTCCTCCTCATCTTCATAAAGAGAGATTCTCGCTATCCAAAGAAAATTTCATATTTTTTTAAAAAAATGTGAAATTCACATATAATTATAAATATTTCATGTATATTAATGATATTTTACCCTGAAGCATCATCCATCTCAATTTGTTCTCCATGATCATTGCCACTCATACCTTTTCTTGCTGCAACACCATCGTAACACCTCTCTCTACTCTTCCCACAACTTGACCTCCCTAGTTTCACAAGCAAGATGACTGCAAAGTCTTCAGCTACTAAAATTATAGCTAGCCATGCTGAGTAATGTAACAATATAAAATTAGTTTCAAGCCATCGTTTATGAGCTTAAGCTAAAGATTAGTTAGTAATAAAACAATTTAACATAGTATTAAAACCTCTAAGTGTGAAACTTGGTGATCACTCACAATTATTTCTTATATAAATATAACATATCATGATTTAAATACAGAAATATTATTTACTTTAATTTTATAAAATTACATGACTTCAAATACTTTTTAGGAGATTACACATTCTAGTACTACTCCAGCTCAAATATATTTAAATATAAAGTTTCTGTCATTAGCAACATATTTTTTCACCTAGAAGCTTACCAGGAGAGCTCTTTGCCAGGGTGATTTTGATTTAATCATATAAATACCACTCCGACAATTACTCTCTAATATAGGCACGAAATTAAAGGACCCTATATATGTGATACAAGATGAATGCAATTAAAAATCTTCACAAATATCTATAAAAATTAGTCCTTGAAATAATAAGATTTAAATATTCATGTATCTATACACTAATATTTGTTAATCATGTAAAAAAATATATAAAAATAAGATGCTATGCAAAAAGTAAAGATTTTTAATAATAATTTAAAATTAAAATAATTGTGCACTAAATTAAATCAACTGCACAGTTAATAGATACAACATTAAATAAAAAAAACATTCTAAACACATTATATTAAATTCAAGAATATTTAGATAAAATAAAAAATATGCAAAATAGGTTTACAAGAGATATAACATTAATACAGTCCAAAAATAACTAAAAATAAAAAAGATGCCAAAGAGAATCGATCAAAAAGAGAAAAAATAAGGACAAAAATAGAGAAAGAAAAGAAAACGAATAAGATAAATAACGAACTCAAATTACACTCATTCTCCACGTTCATGCCTCAGATCCAAAAAACCAATAAATTCGATCCCCTCTTTATTATCGTGCGCTAGGTAGGATTCCTTCTAAAAATTAGTAAAATCTTCACATTTTAGTGGCTGAAATCTTTGTAAAAATTTGGAAAAAAAAAATTTTCTTTAAGATTATTGATTTGGCCCTTATAAATAATTGAATTTAGCCTTCATAATAATCTTATAAATTTTGAACTGTTAGATGAATCAACTTAACTTCGACTTACACGAAATCAGTCCGATAAGAGCCCTAAATAAAAAGAACGGGTGCCGTAGATGAGGGCCAAGGGGCGCTATACGAGCTCAGAACCTCAGATCAGGCCCAAAACGCAGCCTGGAAGAAGCCCGCCGATTTTATTTTATTTTATGATATTTTTGATACATAAGCCCAGTGATTAAGGTTTTATGGGGAAATAATAGATAGGCCGGTCAATGGATCAAATTAATGAAGAAATTCAATGGATCAAATTATCTGATTAAACTAATAAATAGATTAAACTAATATATATATATATATTATAAATACTGATTTTTATATTATAATACTCAATTAATTCAAAAAATATATTATTTTTTATTTATTTTCAATAAATTTAATATTATTTTAGATTTGACTAAAAAAATACTGCAAATATTTATTTTAATTAGAAATGAATCAAACTCGAAAATCTGAGCTCCAATTTGATTCGATTTTTGACTTGATCCGATCCAATGTATAACATGATCTAATGTATATGGATTTGGGTCTGGGTCGATTAGACTCAAATTCGATCCGTTGGTAGGGCTATTAATAGATCAGCTTGGGTAATTTTTATTAAGGTCAATTGACATAAGTGCTCCACTAAAATTTTCAATTATAAACATAAAAAATATATATTTTTTCTATTAAAAAAAATCAAACCAAATGAGGGCCTTATTAAGGTATCTCATAAATTCCCTAATAATGAAATTGGGTCTTATTGACTTTATATAAACAAAGTGTTATAAACCGAGTATTATAGCTGAAGTATTAGAAGACATTTTGTGGTTGCAACCTCATCATGAATGTTAAAGGGCTTTTTATTTGTGAAATTATTTTTAAATTATTTTTTTATTTAATAAAAATATAATTTTCAATGTGATATTTTTATTTGAAAAAAATTATAAAATATTTAAAATAAAATTAATTTTATTTTAAATTTTACATTAGATATAAAAAACTAGCTATTTAAAAAAAATAAATTTTTATTTTAAAATTGTGTAAAATAAATTTAATTTTAATAGTTTTTGTAAGATTTAAAATATTATTATTTTAATATTAAAATTTATATATAAGCATTATTTGCCCAATTTAAATTTAATTAAGATTAAAATAAAGGAGTTATTCTAGTTAGATCTCTGAGATTTATCTAATTTGTCATAAAAATTTACAAATATTAAAACATATTATACAAGTCCACAATAATTATTATACAATTCACGAGGGACTTAACTATTTCTAAAAAGTTTTCAATCAGGTCCAATATAATATTTTTCATCTAAAAAATTATTAATTCATCTAAAAAAATTAAAATAAATATTTTTTAAATATATTATTTTACCTCTGTGCACTTGCGTCGTCACCCTCATGGCTGTGCGCCATGCTCCTGCGCATGCAAGCGGTAGTGCACAGGCAGCCAAGTGCTCAGCTGCTCGCGCAACCTTGCACACAGGGCCCGCCTTGGGCTCAGTCCGCTGCCATCATGGTGCGGATGACTCAATCCGGCAGGCATGCACTGGTCCGGTGAGGTTGTAAACAGTGGTGACATAATTTGAAAATTAATAGATTAAGGGAGCATTTGGTTCAGTGTTATCTGAATGTCAATATTATTTAGATGTCATGTTATCTAAATGTCATTGTTATTCATTAATAGACATTTGTTTGGTTCAATGTTATGATATTAGAAAAATATCAATGCTATCCAAATTATTTTTGTTTAGTTGGAAGTTATTGATATTATAATAACAAATTGATGGTGTTATCTTGAGATGTCGCCTGATTTGAGGTGACATCTAGATGTCAGCCTGTAATGTCATTTTTATAATTAATTATAATATTATTTAAAGATGTCATTAAACCAAACAATTACTTTCTAAAGATAACATAACATAACATGGAGATAACACTGAACCAAACGTCCCCTAAGTAAAGATATTTTTGTTATTTTTAAAATACATAATATGTTCTGTCAAAGAGGAATTACGTTGTTCTGTATAATATTTTTTTGAACTTGAATGAAATATTTTAAGATTTATAAATTTTTGTGGTAAAGTAGTCACATCTCAAAGGTCTAAATAGAATTACCTTTAAAATAAATTATATAAGTGACATTATATATGAATTTTAATATTATGTTAGTAACATTAATAATATTTTTTATATAATTTTTAAAATAAAATTAATTTTATTTTTATCATATATAATTTTAAAAATAAAATATTAATTTTATTTTACATATTATATATATCTCAAAATAAAATAATTTTTTTAAAAAATTTATTATAGTCTTTAAAATGAAAATATCTTATTAATTATAAATATATAAAATATAAAATATAAAATAATAAATTTATTGTGATATATAAATAATTTTTTTTAATAACAGAATTCGATTTTATTCGACCTGCACCTCAGCGTCCTACAGCGAGTCAGCGACTCATCTTCACCCTCGTTGTAGAATAATACGGCAAACGTGAACTGTAAATATCGCGGTTAGCTTCTCACTTCTAGGGAACTGTAAATGGCTGGATCCTGAGATCGATCAAGTGAGGGATCTCTGAAGTAGGAAGTAGCCGAAGGAAGTAGAAACGGCGAAAGTCCGGTGGCGGTTCGTTGTGGCTGAAACTGAACAACTTCTCCGAGACGAAGGTTAGTCAAGATTTCCTTGCTTTGTCGCTGTTTTATTTGAATCTATGGGTAGGGATAATTCCGGTCAAGAATAAACCCTAGTTCCCGCGGTTTTCTGGTGGCCTGAATCTGGTATGCTCTGTTACATCTGTTTGTGTTTTTTGACATGTAGAAATTTTATAACTTCCGATGTTTCAGTTGTGATAGTTGGGGTTTCAGTTGTGATAGATGGGGAGGCTTTTCTGATTTTTCCTCTTGAACGATGCTACTTGTATTCACTTTTGCTGAATTTTACTATTGGAAGCATGGACTTATGGTTCTAGTTGCTCCCATAGTTCTAACTTTACCATTTAACTCACTTAAAATACTATATAAAAAAAAACTCACTTAAAAGAATGCTCGAGTACATTAGGGAAAGAAATGGATTTTGAACAATTTAACCAGGATTGTCAAGATTAACTTTAGGAAGGAAATGTAAAACTCATGTTCAGTCAGCAACCAAAGGTTTAACCTTGAGAGTATTTTTAATGAAGCAGACTTAATTCCATGAAATTTAAGGAAAGGTCATAGAAGTATATGTTAATTTTTTCTGCAAGTCTCTAGATTTTAGAACCAGAAGGGTAAGTTAATTGGATATTTGGAAGATATCTTTTAAGATCATTATACTCGTCATTGTTGGAAGCCTTTGAAGCACATCCAAACTTGACATTTCATTGATTTCAACCTTCATTTTCATAGATGTGTTTGTTTGCGAAGGTTAACTTTAAAAATGTTTTGGTTAAACTTGGATAAAAATATTTTTTTATCGAGAGTTGTGTATGATGTGAAAAAAGTTACTTATTGTATTAGGATATGTGATGGATATGATATAAGTTATTATTTTGACATGTGTGTAGGATATAAAATAAAGTCAAACTTTTATTTTGAAATTTATGTATAATGTGAAATGGATAGTTAAATTTTAATATTAAACAAACAGTTGAGTGAATCTAGGAGATTTATGGATATGGATACAAGCATCAAAAAGAGAATAAAAAAATAATGAAAAGAACACTAATAGTCGGCAAACATAACATATCTACTACAGGAGTGGCGAGAATCAAAGTTTTAAACTTGATTTTGGTTTTAGTTTTGCTCGCAAATTGGAAGTATCAGTTTTGACAGTTTTGATCACATGTCTAGTTTTGAAATAACACATGCCATGATCTTTTATCTTTTACTAACAAATTCATGTTTTAAGAAAATTTGTCCTAAAAATGTAGAGCTTCAGTAGAAATGAAATCAGCAAGTTTCGGATTCATCTTAACCAAAATTGAAACGAAGCTGATAAAACGGATCCCTTATCAGGGATCAGTTTCAGCGAAACTTAAACCATGGTGAGAGGTCTTGGTAAAAGTTTTAAACTGTAAAGGCATAAATCTACTTTGAAATGAGTTTAAATGTTGTACCATGGTCTTAGGATGTCTACACATAATTTAATGTAGATCTCCTAATACTAAATAGGTATATTTTTGGTTCATGGGTTGTAATGGCTGGGCTTCCTCTTCAATCATGATGCACGTAAAAACATTATGAACTATATTTCTTAATATTCTCTTCAATTTGCCAGTACTCAGTTGACAGTGAAATAACCACCCATTAGGCAAGGAACTTTAGACCTCCATTTAATTTTTTTTTCCCTTTAATTGTGGTGCAATGGTTTGTTTCAAATTTCCTTGTGACGTTACAAGATTTTGATGTTTTCACTATTGCATCAAATTTTAGAATGCATTATATTCTTCCATCTTGATTCCTTTGCTTGAATTTGTATATTCTCTTCGTGTGCATCAGTATTGTTTGAAGTGCACGTCATTAATGGTTTGTATTGTTCTGAAGTTTCCCTGATGCGGCTGTCCTCTAAACCAAAGAATGACCTGAAATAGGTGCTTGGCATGGTTTTGATCATCTTTCCAAATTCGTTTGTCCTCAGAAGATATATTTAGATTCAAGCATTTCTAGTATTTGAACATCAGATTAATATAAAAAAAAGTATTGAACATCAGATTAGTTGCATGATACATTCTTTTTAGTTCTGAAAATTTAAGATGTAATTGAGACAACACTAAGCATGTACTATTCAACAAGTTTGTAGTGAAAATTATATATAAATTTACTAAAGTAGAGATGCCTTCCACCAGTAATCACTGATGGAAGTTACTGTGTCTTTTCTTACATGTTTTTACCCCTCAAGCAAAATTTATCTTATCAATTCCTGGGAAGTTATATAAAGATACTTGAAAGATAGTCGTGATGAGCTGGGAAATTCAAATTTTTTTCGAGCCATAGCCTTTTGTGGATTTTTTTAGAAAAACAATTTTTCTGTAAACATATTTTGACATTAGATATTTGCGTACTTTACCTGCTTAGTGATGAATTTACTAGTTGACGTGCATTCAAATTGACTTTTGCAGTTAAGCTACTTTTGAAGTTAGCCTTAACAGTTTGTGGACAATAAGTTGCTGAACCTGGAATTTCAGTAAATGTCATCTTTTTTGTTTGTTATGAGAAGCGTCGAGCTTTCATGTTGTGCAAATGTCCATGCAAACTACAAAATTTAAAGACACATGGGTTTTTCAGTAACATTTCATAAGAGAGAATCATGGGGCATGGACTTGAGAAGAGTTACCCCGCAAATCCTAATGATTACCATTTGTATGAGGAAGTTGGCGAAGGTGTTAGTGCAACGGTGCACAGGGCATTATGCATTCCTCTGAATGAGATTGTTGCTATTAAGGTCTTGGATCTTGAAAAGTGCAATAATGACCTGGTATGATGTTAGACATTTTTCATTTGTCATTTTTTGAGATAAAATTTCTAGGATGCTTTGTTAGTTTTTCTTATTATTTTAATTCTTATGCAAGGTTCATATCTTCAATTCTTCCATTCATGCTTCAGTTTTGTCATGCATATACACATATATATATATATACACATATATATATATATATATTATAGGCATTATTGGATAGACATTGTGTTTTATTTTTATGTGGTCATGGTTTCCATCCCCGCTTTAATCCCCTATTACTCTTCCTGTAATTGAAAAAATCAAGAGATTTGAGTTATAATTAGTTATTTGGAAGGTAGTTATAATAGTTATTGATGCAGGTCAGAATGCATTTAATTTTATGGGAGATAGGGATTGGTAATTTAATGGCATCTTATCACAAATAATCACAATGATTTTTCAAGATTGATTAGTTGAAAAATTAAATTCTTACAAAATTTAATCAGTTTAAAATTCAAATTGATTTGGTTGTTGGTAAATTCTAATTCATTAAGTTAGATTCTAATTTTATTTAGTAAATCAAATTCAAGGAATGGAAATTAAATTTTATCCTCAAAAATAACTCTTCCATCATTAACTGTCTTCCGGTTCTGATATCTCAATTAGAGTACAATCGTACAATCTGGGTGGATAGAATGCAAATTGAATTCAATAGTATTATTCTCAAATCAGGAGGAACACCTGTTTTAGGCTCAAGGTGATCTAGCAGAGATGCTGCTTTAGGCTTCATTTGGTTCTAGGTTTTTTTTTGACAAGAGAAAAAATATATTTTATTTTTTAAATTTAATGAAAAAAATTAGTTTAATATTAGAAAGTGTGTAAAATGTGAAATAATTTTAATATTCATATTTGTGTTGGATGTGAAATTAAATTGATTTTTATAATTGAAATTTGTGTTAGGTAAAAAAGAAATGCCTCGAACCAAACGAGGCCTTAATCTTCTAGTGAAACACAAGTCATGCGTAGAAGGTTGGTCTGTGGAGGTGTATGTAGAGAAGTTGGAGATGGTGTATGTTGATATGATTAAAATTGAATATACTATTTTATGTTTTTTAATGATAACTAGGGTTTAAAGTTTCTCACTTATATTGATTCCATCACTAGTATCATAATTTCTCTTAAACTTACAATTCATTAAACAAGGTTTATGATTAATTGTTGATGTCAAAAAGGAGGCTGTTTCTATCCCAACGTCAAACACATAATGTGAGACTAAACTTTTTCACTAAAGTGAATAGCTTTAATAAATAGCAACAAACTGGATCAACGCAAATAGATTCAATAAAATAGGTTCAACTCAATCTACATCAATTTATTAAGTTGATCACAATGCAATCTGGTCTGTGCCGTTGTGGTAATGCGGTTCTCATCAACTACCCTCTTGTAGCACACCCAATTAGACCTAAATTTTCTATATTAGATACCTAATTTTGTCGCAGTTAAGTTAATTTGAACTTAATCAAGGTTAAATACCCTAAACCCTAGAGTCATATTGAATAAATGCTAAAATCACCAATCCCAATATATTCTAATCTTTTCTAATTAATCCTCAACTTAGTTATGAACCATTCAAATTCATTCAATTAAATAGTAAATTACTTTGAAAAATTTTCAACCTAATTCCATGTTTTAATAATCTCCTAATCAATCTTAGATTTTAATCTTCTATTTAAACTTTTGTTAAGTCACCATCCTATGAAGCATGAGTATGATATGGCGATACAGATATGACAATATACCAAATTTAAAAAAGTAAGATATAGATATGTCAGGATACAATTGTTATATATGTGTATAATACGTCATATTCTCATATTAAAGGTATAACTCCTATGGTAGATTATAATGACTTATTCTTCTTATTGCTATGAATTTTAAAAATATTTTTTAAATTTTTTTTGAAATTAATTATATTTTTTTCAAACGTTCTTTGATATTACTAAAAGGAATATTATGGACAATTGAACTTGAAAAAAATATTTTTCAACAATTATTAAATTTTAACAAATTTTAAATTAAAATAATATCATAAGCTTCCTAACCTTTCATAGATCATTCAAGTGGGATGTGAGTTTAAATGTACATTAGTAGATTAGTTTCAGTTTAAATTTAAATTTGACCTAAATCAATTAACCCAATGCAAATGAAATATAATTGATAATAGTACAGATGATGTGACAAACTTAGATATATTGACCTGATTAAACCAGATAAATGCTTTCCTCTTTCTGAGTTTTAATTAAATAAATAGATAAAATAAAAGGCCAAACTCTTATCTTTTTCGTAATATGAGCTTGATTAAGGTAAAAAAAGTGATCGGTGTCTAACAGAAGTAAAGACTATTGGTTGAGGTAGAAAAACCAGATGATGCAACTGCTTGCGGATACTAAATCTTTTTTCTATTGCCGAAACACTAGCGTGTGTGAAGCTTTCTGTGTTCCCAATTGCATGAGCTCAATCTATCTCTCTTAATTTTAACATTTGTGTTAATGCATGGGTTGTGTTTTATATATGAAATTTTTTTATTTTTGTCGTGTGGGTTGGACTAATTGTTTTAACATTTTTTCTTTAATTAGAAGTATTAGATAAGTATCGGACATGTATCAAACAAGTATTGGACTTTTAAAAATTTAAAATAAAAATTGATATGCCATGTGGCATATTAGATACGTATTGGTGGAGTATCAGGGAGTATCGGTGTCTGATACAGATATGATATGGATACGTTAGGGTTCATAAAGTATTTGTGCTTCATAGCTATCATCGTAATCTTAAGGGTGATTAACTACATGGCTTTGTACCAGGTTGCTAGTGGGAAGCCTTGTATTTTAAAATTGAAAGTCTTAAGTATGATTCCTCTAGATTGAAACCTTAAAAATTCATATACTTTTAATCTTTCTTTAGAGCAGGTCAAGCTTTCTACATTTCCAGTGCTTGATCATATTATCTTCTATTCCTTTTTTATGGATTATCACATATCTCAGAGCTCTTATTTGGTGCTACATTGGTCTTACCATGAGTTAATAAATTCCTATTTCTTCATTTGGTTTCTTTTTTTTACATCTTTTCATATTAAGTTAAAGCTTCCTATTTGATAGAGGTTTAATTAATAGTTGAACGTTGTAGCTCTAACTACTCTTATGTGAATACAAGACCGTCTCTATCTTTTTGTAATGTCTCCTAAAAGTTTGTACAACTAAATATGACAATATTGTTTGGGGATCTTTATCTTAATAATGAAAGTTTGGTGTACTGAATGCTTAAAAGTTCTTAAGCGTATTATGTGATTTTTTATCATTTTGTTTCCCAACAGAAATTGGCTTCTTAAATGTATTTCAATCTTTTTGACATTGCTTTTCAAAGAGAGTTATCCTCATTTACTTTAAATTATTTTTGGATCTTCATGCTTTTGAAAGTATAATATTTTATAACCATATTTTTAAGTAGCTTCAACCAAAAAAATGACTACCTGATTCATGCAAAAATAACTCTTTGATTCATGCAAGAAAAATGACTATCTGATTCTATGTATGGAAAAATAACTCGGTGATTGCCATCTTGGTGATTGCTAACTCGGTGATTTTTTGGGGAACTGCTAGATTGCCAAAATTAGAATATAAGGACGGATTTTTTTTGACGATAAGCTGATAGCACACATTATTATTGACGATGTTTAGTGTTAGTGATGAGCTTATTTATTTTATTTTTTTAAGTTTAAATTCAAAATGCATACAACATGTGTTGATTTATATTGTTCAATCTAGCATAATTTTTTTAATGTCTTTTAGTATACATGTGCTCCTTTATTTTTGTTTAGTAATGTTAGTTTCTTTCCATTTTTGTTGCAATTGTTCAGTTTCTTATCAGATTACTTTCACTCATTTGTGTTTCTATAGATTATCATTTTTCGTTCTTTATGAAGATTATATTCTTTTATGGAAATCAAATTTCAAAAAAAAAGAAAGAGAAAAAAACTACTTTGTTCTATACTTTGAGCCTTTTTTTAATTGTCCCATTTTTTCATGAATCTACAAGTACATTCCTAAATTTTTATTTTTTTTGATGCATTTTGGTCCATTTTGACGTTTCACTTAGGAGTTTTCGTTAAAATTTTGTCATGTGGCATTTCAGCTGACATTTTTTTAATCTTTTTGATGAATATAACCTTTTGTTTTTTTTCAACTTTGATTTAGAGTGTTTTGACCATTTGTTTACGAAATTGCTCTTGTAGAAGGAAGGACAAAAGAAAAAAAAAGAGGAAAGGATGGGCCCTAAAGTGATGAGTAAATGAAGGGCCAATATTGTCTGTATACCTTTTATCGGTGTCTTGACCGAAAAGTTCAAATGCTGTATTTCGCTAAAATTTGGAGATCTAAGTGCAAATTTCTAAAAAGTGAGTTCAAAATGCAGCAAGGCTCAAAAGTCAAAACGTTGGGACTAAATGCTTTTTCCCTTTTTTATTTTTTAAATTTTAGTTAAGACTGTTACTTAAATTGATCATCTGTTCTTTATATCAGTCGGTACTTTATAAGATTATATTTTTTTGGGATTCTAATTTTCTTCTTTATATCCGTTCCTTTTTCTCCATGTGTTTATTAATTCCTTGATGAAGTGATTTTAAATATGTTCTCCTGTATTCTGAGTAAAAATTTGCTTGTTGTAATTTCCTTCTTTTGTCAGGATGGCATCAGACGAGAGGTGCAAACTATGAGCCTAATTGATCATCCTAATGTACTCAAGGCATATTGCTCTTTTCCAGCAGGCCACAAACTCTGGGTTGTGATGCCTTACATGGCTAGTGGATCCTGCCTTCATATAATGAAATTTGCTCACCCTGATGGTTTTGAGGAGCCTGTTATTGCTACTGTTTTGCGTGAAGTTCTTAAAGCTCTTGTATATCTTCATGGCCAAGGGCACATCCATAGAGATGTCAAGGTAACTTTATAATTATATGAAATCTGTAACTTGTTGGTTAATAGAACATTTACTATCTTTCTACTAAATTATGCTTTTGTTTAGTTGTCTGTTTCATATTTATTGATTCAACAGGTTTTGTTTATTTTGTATTGTAGAGTCAAACATGAAAATTGATAAATTCATTTTGACTCTTACCTGTAGTTTTTGCACTCAAGGTTTTCCTTGGGGTCATATTCTAGTTCTCTTAAGCTGTTTTATGTTTCACTGTGATACTGCATTTTTGTACAATACTACAATGTGACTTACAAAAAAATGCAAATTTTCCATTGATCATATTGTTGTCAATTCTCCTTGCAAAAGTGGTTGTGAGCATCGTCACATGACATGATGTGGCACCAAAATTTAGTTGGAAAGTAGACCAGTCGATCTGTTTTCAGTTTAGCCCTTTTGTTCTCTTAAGAATTGTAAAGGAGTCAATAGTCAACTTTTGTGTAGAATTAACAGAGACAACCTAATGCGGAACAAATGTTCTAATATCAAAATTGATTTTGCATGTTGGCGGTTGGGGTTTATGAGATGAAAGAGAGGAAGAATAAAATTAGTAGTTCATGAATTTTCACCATAG
This sequence comes from Apostasia ramifera, assembly GCA_019297695.1. Taxonomy (NCBI): domain Eukaryota; kingdom Viridiplantae; phylum Streptophyta; class Magnoliopsida; order Asparagales; family Orchidaceae; genus Apostasia; species Apostasia ramifera. Next base: position 154,282 of record JAEMOT010001741.1, on the reverse strand, counting down.
CACCTAGTCATTTATTTTTTGGAATTAAATATCAATCTAATTCCATGATGCAATATTTAAATTCTTTAAACCAAAAGGGCAAATTTTATTTTATTCATAAATAGTTTTAATGTTACAACTTTAATTTGATGATGTGGGACTAAAGAAAATTAATTTTAAGTTGAGATAAAATCTAATTTTAAAATAAAATCTCTATACTTAAGTCAAGTATTAAATGGATAAATATTCTCAAATTTAACTAATTAACTTAATCAAGCAGGCTTGAGTAGTTATAACTAAATTGACTCAATCCAATAACTAATGCAACTGACTAAATAAGGTTCAATTGAACCAAATAAGGAGTGCAGGATCGACTTTAATGTGTCTTTGGTAAAGTAGACTATAAGTTGCTGCAACTCCATAGGTGTTCGCACCAATCCTCCTAGGGTGGAAAGAACTCGACCCCATTGAATAGGAATCAACTCCATTGTGCTATCTCTCCAAGATATTTGGATAAATCTGTTGAACTCCTCTCTGGTAACCAATAAATCCTCTAATAGAAACAAACCCTTCCATCAAATCAAATACTGTTAGTATCCTTGATTTTGATTAAATACTACCCACTCATCTAGAATTGGTTCAATTTGCTTTTATGTGTGTTTGGTTGGTGGATACTTAGATACTATTTGCTCAAAATGGATCACGGGGTATTACCGCTAGTTTTTATATGCTATCAGGTCTTAAACATTGATAGTTGAATTGATCCCTAGTTTCGGTGGTAAATCCGGAACATATGCATTCAATCTAATATTCTTTAAAATCGAAATGAGCATGTTTCACGAGCTTGTATTTCTTGACGAAATGAGATGGGAATTGCTCTGGTCTAACTTGAATCATTATAGAGTTTCAGAAAATTCTTGCACATGCCTATATGAATTTGCTAATTTTTTATATGTATCAGTACTTATACTTATTTTCTTACTGATCTCATGATGCAAGCCCCTAATGTACTGTGCAAATACTCGATAGATTCAGATGACCTAACATGCATAGGTAAAGGTATGAAATTTGTAGGAGTTCTAGGCTTGTTACCATACATGATTTTGAATGGGCTAATGCAAACTCAATTCGAGGCATTATGATATATTAATTTTGATCATTTCTATCAATCAGACATTTAAGAAGTTCCTCATACTCTGATTAACAACTTCAGTCTAACTATCAATTTGTGGTTGAAAAGCAGCGAAAAATTTATGCTTAGTTCCTAACATAGAGGATTTTAAAAACGTTACTCATGAACCTTACATCTTTATAAGAAACGATGGACTTACGTATATCATGCATCTTTGAAACTTCGTTAAGACAAAGACACTATTTTAGATGCTTCACATGTTTTGAACAAGGTAAAACATGTGTCCTCTTCGAAAAAAGGTCAACTACAATGCAAATGGAATCGTCTCGTGATGGTGTGAGCTAGCCCAAGAACGAAATCCATACCCGATGTCTTACTAAGGATGATTAGGCTCTAGAAGAGGGTTGTATAGATCTGTATTCTTTCTTTGTTGTTTTGTAACAGTATAAGTTTTATACTGAATAATGATACGTGCTACATCACTTGTCAGGCCTAGTCAATAAAGTTGATCGTCAATAGCCTCGGTTGTTTTCTTCCTCCCAAAATGACTAGCAAGACCTTTGGTATGAAGCTCTCAAATCATGAAATATCTAATGAAGGCATTGGGCAGACACAACTTACAACTTCAAAATAAATCTCTCTTGTAAAAGGTGATTTAGATACTTTCTATATGATTTATCACGTAACACTGCATATATGTAGCCCTAAAGTCAGGACAATCCTCATAGGTCTTTGAGTTTGTTGAAACTGACAGCCTCAATGCTCATGGTGGACAGTAAAGAGACTTGATCTCTAAAAGTGTCAGTTACTCTATTATCAACTTACTCTATGCTTGAGTACGAATGTGTACTTTTGAAGAAACTTAATTCATTTGGTATTTTGTGAATTAAGTTTTCTTTGTGAGCTTACGTACCTAAAGCCTCGTGATCAGAAAAGAGAATAAGCTTCTGCAGCAGGAGACCATGTTTCCAATATCTAAGTACCAGAATTACAGCATAGAACATCTCATTATATATGGAGTATTTTTGTGTTACCTCATTTAATTTATCGCTAAAAAAAGTTGCACGGTAACTCTCCTGACCGTGCACTCTATCAATTCCTATTCCGAAGCATCGCAGGATACTTTAAAGATTTTAGCAAAGTCTGTAAGTTTTAAATACAATAGCCTCGTACATACGCGTTTTAATTTTACTAAAGGCTGTTAGCTGTCATTTCCCAGTGAAAGGATTCTTTCTAGTCAGTGATAGGAGCCACAATGATACTGAATTCTCATATAAAAGAATGATAGAAGGCAGTTTAAGCATGGAAGCTATGTAATTGAAAATATTGTGAGGTAATAGCCATTCAGATATGACTCACCTTCTCGAGATTAGCAGAAACAACCTCGGGAGAGAGTTTGAAACTCAAGAAGAAAAATTGATCAGTAGCAAATGTGTACTTCTTTAAGTTTGTGTATAAAGTCTCCGTTTTAAGGACCTGAGTGATTTGATGAAGATGGTCTAATTGCTCTCTTTTAGTCTTACTAACAATAAAGATGACATCAAAGTATATCACAATGAATATGTCAGTGAAAGATAGTAATACCTGATTCATCAGTTGCATTATCACACTCATTTGGTAATCCTTGTTGTTGGTTGGAGGTATCTACGATACATAGACTTGTGCAACTCTGCCCAGAGTGTTGTCCTTGTATAAAGATTGGCCCATTGGGGCCTCGACCGTATCGAGCTTGGATTCCACCCACATTCGCTCCCCTCCTAGATTGCTCGGTGAATAGAAGTTGTACCTTGGGCACTCGTTGTGATGCTTCATTTCTTCCCGTACCTGAGTTGTGCCTGGACACCATCTGCTCAACTGCCTTTAGCCATGCTTGTTTGAAGCCAACTAATGTTGAGATGTTCCTTGGTTTATCAAAATCACCCTAGAAATGAAATTTTTGCTCTTTGGTGAAGGCCAGTCTCAAGTTGCATGTTCAGTTCTTTTTTTTTTCAACCATAAGCAATGGATTCGTGCTTCCTCTGTTGGGGATTACGATGAAAAGGGCTAATGGGTTTTCTTCATTGATGCCTGTTTGGCCATAGGCTTGCAGATTTTCCTCCATTACATCATCCTCCTCAGTGCTAGTTGCTGCCAAAGCTTCCAAGTTCTTGCTACTAGGCAGTGTTGGATATGCCTCCACCATTGCTTCTATGCTTGGCCTTGACCTCAGGGCTGGCTACAAACTTTGCCACCAGAAACTGCCATTGGATGCCAGTCATATGCTGGCAGTGGGGAGTTGTGTCTCACTTTTCTTCGTCCCACCTAGTTTTCCCAATTGGAGCTGCGTGCTGTTAGGGTTTTGTCCCCCCTAGTGAAGGTTCTATTCAAAACTCTTTTAACCACTTTTGTGCTGGGGATTGTTGCATTAATAGAGTTGACCCATGTACTTGTCTTTTCTGCAGCTTCTTGCTTATAAAGCTTTACAAAGTACTCTTATGGCAAGCCCTGTTCATGGATGTAATCTACACATTGATATAGCGTTTCCATGTATTAAAGATGATTATCTAGCTACCATGGTTGCTGTTTTGCAAGATTCTTATGTCAGGGATTGTCACATGAATAGTGTTGACGTAAATATTTTTGTTGTCTGCATTTTCATGAGGATGTAAATGGCTGATTAAAGCATGTGTCTGTATTCATTTTGGTTTCTTGACGGTAAAGTTTCGCAAATGATTACTAGGATTTAGCAGCAAATTTTTATCTAGTTATTCCTGGGATTCAATTGAAGAGTCCTGTATCTATTAAAGAAAAGTAATTACCCGGCACATACGATTAGTTCATTTCTTTAGGCACAGCTGAGGTTTTATACAGATGCCACATTAGCGTCTACTACCTCTAGTTACGCCTGCACTTTGAAATTACTGTTTTACTGTTTGGATTCCTGCATAGGTAAGGCATTTTATCATCTTCCATTTTTCCATTTGCTCAAATTTTCATTGTTCATCCATTATGATGTTAGATTTTGAGAAAACTATTGCAAGGAATATCAAATGCTCCCCTACTTTCCATAGCAAATAATTTGATTTTATTTATTTAGGCGTTTCCTGTTTTGGTTCCATAATTCTAGTGGGCATGTAAGCAGATAGGTAGTAAATACTAAGTTTAAATTCTTTATCTTTTGTATTTTTATACATTTATCGTTGTTGTTACTATTTTGGGAATTCTATGTAGCTGACTTAGTTTTTCAATTCCACAAATCTTTGCTATTTTCAGGCTGGGAACATACTTGTTGACACTAATGGAGCTATCAAATTGGCAGACTTTGGTGTGGCTGCTTGCATGTTTGACACTGGGGATCGACAACGATCACGAAATACTTTTGTGGGGACACCATGCTGGTGCGATCTGGATGCATAGTTTTATTCTGACCAATGAACTGCAATAGTTGGTTTTTGTTTTCACTTTTTATTTCAATTTGATGTGCACTTTTATCAACTTCTTTTCTTTTTTTAACAGGATGGCTCCAGAAGTTATGCAACAGTTACATGGATATGATTTTAAGTAAGTTGCCTACTCTTCCTGTTGTAGTAAAGCTTCTTATTCTGCAAGTCGTTTGGTGATTTGTTCCATTAAGTATTTTTTCTTTTTTCTCTCTTTTTTGTGAATTTAATGTATATTCTCATAACAGAGCAGACATTTGGTCATTTGGCATAACAGCATTAGAACTTGCCCATGGACATGCTCCATTTTCGAAGTATCCACCAATGAAGGTGAGCTTTGATAGTGGAAGTTTTTGTGCATTTTTTGCTAATTCTTGTTACGCTCACCTAATAAATTAATTTGGCTCACTCTAGGTGTTACTCATGACCCTACAAAATGCACCACCAGGTCTTGATTATGAGAGAGACAAGAAATTTACTAAGGTCAATCTTTCATCTTTTTTCTATGCTTAGCTTTTAGAAGAATCATACCCACCACCTTGTTATTGGAGGAGGCTTGGGGCAATACAACTCGAGCACTTGCTCGATGGTAAATTTGTTCTTACACAGTCTTGGTTTCTTTGACTGTCATTCTTTGCAGTCTTTTAAAGAGATGGTTGCTACATGCTTAGTGAAGGATCCAAAGAAGCGCCCCACTTCAGAAAAGCTTCTAAAGCATCATTTTTTCAAACATGCTCATTCAAGTGAATATCTAGGACGGACTATTCTTGATGGCCTTCCCCCTCTTGGAGATCGTTTTAGGGCATTAAAGGTTTTATCATTTACGTGGATTCTTGTGCTTTAGTTTTCGAGAAAATCATTTTCATAGTTTACATTCTTTGTTTAGGTAAGAGAGGGTGATTTACTGCAAAACAGGGTTGATGAAGAGAAAGAGCAACTTTCACAGGTAAACATATTGCATAAATTGTAGCTGTTCTTTCATCGCATATGCTATCTATATTTTGTTATCAATGTGTATAGCTACCTATCCTTGTGTTATTATTTGAATGTAGTCTTGTAATCACAAAAATTGAAGTATGACTGTTCCATGGCTTTGTTATACTTTGTCTGATATGATTGTCCAACCTCTCAGATTACCTTTAAAAATGCTTCTGCTTTGTGTGGTTTCACGCTCTTGACGTAGCTCTGTCATTCTATTGTGCCATAAGACAGCACAAAAGTCATTAATTTTCAGAAATCTTTCTCCAGCACCTACATGTTGGAGTCATGCTCTGTTTTATGATTCTGGTTTTGGTAAATGTGGATTTGGTTTATTTTTTCTTTTAATTTAAAATCCTTTCCATAATTGTGCCTTTTGGTAACTCATGTAGACTTTTGACGAGGCATACATTTATATTAGTGGAGGCCAGATGTATTACTTTATAGGTATAATAATTTTGTAGATTGCAACTGTCATGACATTTAAATTGGAATGAAAAGCTTCGTACTAATACTTGTATGGATTGTAGCATTTAATAATATGGGTGGTTCAAGATAACAAGTTAAACGATGCACAGGTTATGATGCTAAGAGTGGTGTGAACAAATTTGATTAAGGAGAGTATACTAGATGGTTGACTAGCTTTTATGAAGAGGGTGATGTAATTGATATTTTGGTTTGATGTCCTGCATAGTTCTACGGCTGGAATGGGCTTGTACTGACACAATGTCACTGTCACATTGTTGTATAGTTTGTATTACGCTAAACTTCGATTAGACATGGTTTCCTGAACTCCTACTTCAGATCCATGTCACCCCAATTGTACCTTTCAGGAGAATGTGTGCAAAGCAAGAGAAATATTTGCCAAGTTTAAGTGGGCATATCGTGAAGAAAATCTGTACCACTTTGATTAGGAGAGGTCTTAAGAGGAGGATTAACATTAGCCAAACTTCTTGTTGTGGCTAAACTGGTTTTACCAGATCCACTAATTCCTACACCTCAGATTGAGAATTTCCCAGAGATAAAGTGAACCTTTGTTGTAGTTTTCTTGGCTTCCTAGTGAGCTACTATATATGAGGAGTTCAACATGCGATAGACTCAGTTCTAGGACCTCACTATAGATTAAACCCTAAGGAAAAGACGAGCTAAACAGTTAAGTAGGTGACTTAATAGAGAAAAGGTTTGTTTGACATAGCTGATTACTTATATTGTTAGTGCTTTACTTTTCTCAAAGCTCTTTGAGGATGTGCATAGATAGTAGAGCCACAAATAATATCACAGTGAAATACAAATTTTCTATTCCTCTTTTGGAAGACCTGTTAGATGTGTTACAGGCTTTAGTTAGTACTCCAAGCTTGAACTTTGAAGTGGATATTGGCAGATTTGACTTAGGCCTATGTTTAAAATGCAGGATGGCATTTTTGAATGGTTAGTTATCCCTTTTGGGTTTTCTAATTTTCCTATTACTTTCATGAGAGTGATGAGCTCATACTCTCAAAACCTTTATTTGAAATTTTCATGGTTTATTTTGCGGTATTCTAAGTTATGAAGCAAGAGCATTTATGTCACCTTTGTACTATTTTTATTGTCCTTACAGAGGCCAAACTCTATGCTAATCTCAAAAAGTCTAGTTTTTTGTTGTCCACTATATTTTTTCGTGGATTTAATTAATTTTCTCAGGGTATTGCTGTAGATCCCAAACAAATAAGATCTATTATATAGACTAGCCGGACGGTTCATCTATCATCAAGGCATTTGGCTTAGCTATTTTTTATAGAGATTCATTTGGGGATTTGGTCCATTATGGCTTTGATTATACGCCGCTTGATAAAAAGCGGGTTTCTTCTGTTGCTTAAGCCTTTTATAGAGATTAAATAAAAATTGCTTGAAGCACATGTTCTTAGGCATCTTGATTTTAAGAAGATTTTTGAGGTTGCTTGTGATTCTTTTGGGGCATAAGTGGAGTGTGAAGGTTGGGAAGTCGTCATCCTACAACCTTGCTTAGTGAAAAATTATCTGATGTCAAACATCATTATTCCACATATGGGAAAGCATTTAGGCTATTGTCAGTCTTTCAATTTGTATTGTTTTTTATCACTTATCTTCAAATATCTGTCATCTCAGAAGAAATTAAATCCTAATTATAATGGTGGGCTGAATTCATTAACTACTAAACATTATAGCAAAGCACCAATGGGAGTTGAAAATGAAGTTGCTGATGGACTTAGTCAGTTTGTGGGTATACTTCAAAACATGAGAGTTGAGATTCTTTGTTCTGATTGATTAAGGATGAATATGTTTCCTATCTTAATTTTAGAGAATAAAGCTGTTGATAGACTTAGTCATGTTGTGAGTGTACTTCAAAGAATGAGAGTTGCGATCCTCTATTCTATTCGGTTAAAGATGATTACAGTTCCTTGCCCTAATTTTAGTGAGATTTTTTTGCCATACTGTTAGTGAGAATTTTTAGAAACCCAAGGGGGTATCATCATGACTGATTTTTTTATTTATTTATGATGATTATTTGTTTAGGGAAATATGACTATGCATTCCTCACACCTCATTCTAGGAGGTTTATGTTTAGGAAATAAATGCAAGCAGCTTGGCCAATTTTGGTAGAGATAAAGTTGTTGCCCTAGTGTCTCATAAATTTTATGGAGATGTCAAAGAATAATTTCTTAGTTGGCCGAAAGCAAAAAAAAGTCTATATTCCACTATTTGTACTAGTGTACCATATTTTCTCGATGGATTAGAATATGGATTTTGTGTTAGGGTCACCTAAAACTATTAGAGGCATAATACCATTTTTTTGTTAGATCTATTTTTAAATTGGCACATGCCGTTTTATGAAGTAACTAGAATGATGCATCACACTTCGTGTAGACCGAAAATGAAGGACCCTATGGTATGTTTGATTGGGAAAGAAAACTGAGGAATAAATTTGTGGGTTTTTTCGAAATATATATGTGATGAGAAGAAATAAATTTATGTTAAAAGTTATGCTAGTGATGTGGAACGAAATTGAAGATGAAATAAAAAATTTACATTATTAGTATTTAATTAGCAATTTATTTTAATTTAGTCCTAAAATATTTTCAAAATATAATTTTATGATAAATAAGTACTTTTTTAAAAATTTATAAATTAAGTTATTTAAAATTAAAATTTAATTGGATCATTAATAAATAAAAATTTATCTATTAGCTTAGGGCTTTATCAATTCAAATTTAATGAATCAGATCCGAGGTTCAAAATTAAATGAGATTCTCACAAAATAAAAATTCAACTGTAATTCCTTACTGAATTTTGTGATGATACATGAAGCTGAACCTAATAATCCAAGTGAGAAGTAATGGTTTCAATTAAAATCGATTAATCGATATACATAGGGTTGGTTAAAAAAATTTATCTCAATTTCAAATCAAAAAACCCAAGTGTAAATCATCACTTGCATTGACTAGAATAGGATCAAGATGATGGGCGTGCTTTGGATCACTCTGGCTCTGGTCAAGTAAGTTGTGTGAAGGGGGCCTTGTGTGGTGTGGTAAAGGAAAATTGTGTAAATGTGGGTATCAGGTGACATCGTATAGGGGCCAGCACAGGTAAAGCACAAGGAGGAAGCTGGTTGCGCACATGCTTGCACATGTAGACTGTGGTTGGCTTGCGTGTTGTTTGTGCAATGGTCTTACAATGTGCATGCATGGGTTGTGAGCAAGTACAGTGGCTGCTTACATGTCTCGTGCATCTTGGAGGGCTTTTTGTAGTCGAGTGAGTGAGAAATGAGATTTTGATGTGGACAAAGAAAACTATTATGAATCCCAAGGTTAGTTGGCGACGGGTGTGAGAGATGTATGAGGCAAGTAGTAGTTGGGATCTGCGGCTAGGGTTGACCACTAGACCAAATTAGATTAGTTTCAGATCAACCGGCTGGCTGGAGCTGTTTGTAATCATTTTCGGCTGGTCTGATTAGCCAAGCAGTGGAACCAAACCGAAACTGGTTTCGGACTGGTTTTTGTTATGGAACGGTTCCAATTCACTAGTTTTGATTTGGTTCCATTTAATACCTTTTAATTTTTTTAAAATATTTTTATAGTCAAATGAATAATTCTTATAAAATATATTAAGCTATGAAGAGTAATTAATTTAAAAGATAATCACAGATCTCAATTCAAAAACCTCACTAAAATTTCTTACAAATATGGTCCGAAAAATTTTTATGATGCTTCCTCCAAACCACACTATTCGTATATATATATAATACTTATTTTATTTTATTTTTCACTTTATATATGTATTGCACACATTTTCATGATTTATTTTTTATTTTGTACTTGTAATTTTTAACTTTATTGGTTTAATTTCCACCATATATATTGAATAGAACCCTGGGCACCTAACTCATGCACAAAAAATTTTAATTTTGAGGTTTTGCTAATAAATATTTTTTCTATAAACTTATGTTATATAATTTAAAATTAAATTGTAAAACGGTATATTAAAATAAGTAGTTTTTATTTATATATCACTTTCAAAATGGTATTCATATAAACTACTAATTATTTTTTTTTTTAATATGAACTACTCAAATCTTATTTTTTCAATTCTAAAATTATACTTTGGTCATGTTTTTTAAGGATCTTAAAAGTAGCTCTAATATTGTTTTTATATTTACTTTACATTCAAAGTTTAATATAAAAGTTAACTTTATTCCACATTTTATATAAAATTTAATTTTACTTCTCTTTTTTTTTTCAAAACAATTAAACTTGTGTGAAAGGTGCACTCAACTGTAGGAAGCCAAATGTAATTTTTTCATTTGAAAAGCTATAAATGCAGTAATTAGTAATCTTATATACAAATTTAATATCCCTCGAGTGAATATGGAAGTTGAGATAGCTTGTCGAATAATGTCTCTCAAAAAAGTCATAATCGAAGAAAGTGTTTTTTGGAAAGGAATCTACCTGAAGAAAAAGGATTCGATCAAGGAAGGAAAATCGAATTGTCTTGCAGAGGGATAGATGTTGAGCAAGATGGATGTATGGATCCCTAAATTAGAGAATAGAGAGGAAACAATGGGATACATACCTTTAGGGCTTCTCATGGCAAAAATGGCTAAGAGACGATGCAGAAAACTTCATTTTTTTATCATTGACATGCTGCAGCTTGTGAAACGGCAAAGCGGCTGAGAAGTTAGCAAACTTCGTTTTCATGGCCCTATATTGCCCCTTTGCTTAGCAAGATATAATCTCATTTTATGAATTCCACCACCTCTAATAGTCTTGTTTCAAAATATATACATGAGAATCTTTTTCTCATCATTTTGTTTTGCTTTACTTGCATTATTCCATGTAATATCATTTTTTGCCTAGCTATCTATAATGGTATCGATGAATTTGTATTGATGATGGTGCACAAGTACTATTCTCTATGATTTTACTACTATTAAAATCAGAAAGTGCTTATCACAAATCATACAAAATTTCATCAAGCAAATTAATTGTCAACTAAAATTGATACTAAATTATTGCAATAAGTGAAGACTGAGATATTATTAAGCATGCAGTAAACAACATAAAGTTGAGCAAGATGGATGTATGGAGCCCTAAATTAGAGAATAGAGAGGAAATAATGGGATACAGACTTTTAGGGCTTCTCATGGCAAAAATGGCTAAGAGACGATGCAGAAAATTTTGTTTTCTTATCATTGACATGTTGCAGCCTGTGAGACGGCAAAGTGGCTAAGAAGCCAGCATTGCAGCTTTGTTTTGGATTGCTTCCACTATGCAAGATGACAAAGAAGATGAGGTTGTGACTACGCAACAGCCTCATTTTCGCCACATCGAGGCGGTGTGGCTTGCGCTCTATGAGATAGGAAATTGGAGTTTAATTGGGTTAGTGGGGGAGATGTAGAGAGTTATTTAGACGGTAAATTAAAGCATTATCGACTGACCCTACCATCATATCTATTAGCTTCTGAATCAAGAACCACACAGTTCTTTTCAGTTCAACATTTTTTTCAGGTTTTACTCGGTTTAACTAAACAATGATTTTAAGTATAGCATTCCTCGGACTGTTTTCTTGTTTGTGGTTGAACCGGCCAATTTGGTCTGGGTTTAACTGCATGGCCTCCTAGTGATTGAACATGGAAGCTAGAAGAAGAGTGAAAGAGAGACTTGAGCACTTGAGACCTTAAAGTTGCTGAAAACACTTTGATCATTTTGATTAATCTCCTCTTGATTGCTTTTAATCCCTTGGAATGTAGGATGAATGGGAGTGATGACTCAGAGCAATTAATTCAAAAAGGCAAGAAACACCCTCCAGTCAACTCCATTTCAATATTTAGGTGAGGATCTAAAGTTACAAAAAAATGTTGTTAGGCAGCCCTTGATCAATCAAGTGTTTGATTAAGGATCTAGTTGTTATGTCTCAACAAATCTAATTTCAGACTACTTTAATTGATCAAATGATTGATCAAATCTAAAGATCGTCCACTCCCAACAGTACCTTATTTTTGATCAATCAAGGAGCTTGATGTCACTTGATCTATCAGATAACCAAAAGACTATTAGCTCAAGTTTGAGTTGATTGAAACCAAATGCAATCAATCCAATTGTGATCAACCACAACCTTATAGGATTTTAATGTTCAAAACACCATCCAATTCTATATTAACATACAAGATCAATCTCACAATAAAACTACTAATCCTTGGTCACTTCTCCAATTTGAATCAATCTTCATTCTAAAGTACAATGATGAAGCTCTAACACGTACTTAATATACTCAACTTTATCACAACTAATATAATTTTAATATCCCTTAGTAAACTCATTAGTACATAATTAACTTAAATAATTTATAAATATCAAAATTCAATCTACTAAAAAGGAGGAACCAACACCAATTACAACATTTGCTATTTTAAGTTACAAATGAGTATCTAAGACATAGGCTCGAAATTCTTTTTTATTATGCTATCGGATCTATATTGTAGATTGAACATATTTTTTTATACTGGAGTCGTGTTAAATTCTTAGAAATGATAGAATCATGGGTGAAGTAAATAGGTCCCTATACTTCCATGCAATGTGTAAATGGTCCATGTTTAAAAATCTGACTAAATAGGTCTTGTGTTTTTTAAAATTTTCGATTTAGTTCATTTTATCTTAGGAGTCTTTAAGTTATTGTGAAAAGACATTTTTGCTCTTAAATGACTTCATGAAAGCCCTTTCCCATGTCTTCTGTATCTCTCTATCTTTCTATACATACATATATTTATATATATATATATATATATATGTGTGTGTGTGTGTGTATATAGCCAACACATGCTAGGGTTTGGCTTGACTTGAGATTTGCTCGAGTTGACTTGAGTTGAGTTTGGAATCAACCACTTGAGCTTGAGATTCTTTTGGAGTCGAGTTCAAAGTAGGATTTGGTCACCAGATACAAACTCAAAACAACTTGAAATGTTGAAATAGTAATAATTTTTTATATTTAATTTTTATATTTATGTATATATATTGAATTTATTATAAATAAAAATTTATATTTATACTCAGATTGAATGACTTGAAATAAATTAATTTTAATTACATTTATTTGTGGACATACAATATATTATTATTCATAAGGAATTATTAATATGTTGTGCATGCTCAAAATTCATTTTGAGTCGGCTCGAGTTTGAATGATGTCGATCGAGCTGGCTCGACTCAATTGACAATGGTACATTGGTGACAAAAGAAGGAACTACAACAAAGCTCCTCAAACACTGGTAATAGCAGAAAAAATTCTTGCCAAAATGAATTTAGGGACCTGTAGGGGAAGTGAGAAAAATTATGCTTAAATAGAGGGGGCCAGGGGCAATTCTGGTATAAAAAGAGTTCGAGGGTTCAATTTTGAACTCCTAAGGAGCAAACGTTCTTTTTACACGGCAACCATTAATCTAAGGTGAAATCTAACAAAAACTATATGTTTGTTGGGTTTTTAAAAGCCTGAATCAGCTTGCACATTGCATGAAACTATAGGGAGATGCTTATTTTTAAGCTTCAGAAATAATGAAAAATACTAAGGCATGCTGGAAAATGCTTCTTTATCCCTGTTCTGATTTGATTTTGTCACTTATCATCCAACTATAGGTGTCTTTAATTGTTCGTCATTTTAAACAGTTCATTTATCCACTGGTTGTAGATGTTGACAGAATGAACTAATTTGATCTTGTTAGTGCAGCGTGAATATATTCGAGGCATTAGTGCTTGGAATTTTAACCTAGAAGACTTGAAATCCCAGGCTGCCCTAGTAAGTAGATAATCTGTGTCTATGCTTGCTGTAGCCATTGGAAAATCCAATATGGAAGTAGCTTGGTTTTGCAGATCCAAGATGAGAATCACAATCCAGAAGAACTAGCTGAAAACAAAGCAATTAATTATGGACTCGATGCTGTTGGATCAGTAAGTTTGCAAAGCTGACTTCTATCCCTCATAAAGTTGATTTTGATAATATTATCCCTTCCAGGAAGGTAAATGGCATGAAAGCTGTTCCACAATACATACTTTATGTAACTTCTAGAAAAATACTGGTTCTTAAACATTTCATTGATTGCATTAGGTTTCACTATCTTTAGGGTTGCATCTGACATTTTATTCTTTTTACTAGGAAGAGCTTCAAGACCTTCGAGATATTGGCGGTTTACTTGTGTCTACATTTCCCTTGCATCCTCTTAAAGCACTTGAGTATGTATTCTTGTTTCTATTCTAATCAAGTGAACCATTTGTTATACTGATTTATTGGGTAATTCTTAGAAGTAAAGGCTGATTTTTTTTTTTAATTATGTTTGAGTCATCATTATTCGTATCAATGGCTATCATTTTATTGTTGATTTTTTTCTATTTTGTGCTGTATGTGGTTTTAATTGTTATTCATGCAGAACATTTTTGTATGACGTTTAGCCAAGTTGCTTTTGATTAACTTTTCTTCATATCTTTGTTCTTCAATATTTTCTCCATCCTTACTAGTGCATCATCTGCAATACTGTAAATGACCTAAATCCTTTTTTTATTGTTTTTTTCCCTTGTTCCTCCCTTTTCCATGATATATTTATTCCTTGCTATATTATTTCTATTTTTATTTCACCTCTATCTCAACATTGTTGTTTTGCAACCCTGATTTCATTGCTAGGATCATACCAGGCATTGCTAAGATTGATGATTTGCTGGAAAAACCTTTTCTATGTTTGATTATATTTGACAATGTTATTTAATAGCTGATTTGTGAAGTTTATATTCTGTAGAGGTTGTTTTGATCTTTCCGAGGATGAAGCCAAAGATGCAAGCCCCGAGAGGCAGATTGCAATGAGGCTAGACCAAAAATCATTGAATTTACTGCAGCAGGCACCAGATAAAGTGGATGTAGAATGTAAAAGGTCATTTGATGAGAATTCGGAGAGCAAATATTCTGAGCCTAGAAACTTCGATGTCACTGGACTGCAGAAATTTTGTAGCGGTTCGCTTCTACCAGAGCAAATGCTGTCACCTGTGAGGACTAATGCTGGGATGAACGAGAGGTATATCATTGTTAGGTAGATCATGTTACTTTTTATTTCATTCTACCAGAAGTTGCATATTACTTTATTGCTTTTTTTTCTAAGGACTTTGTCAAGGGGTGCATTTATTCCCATTCCCAATGCTTACTGACTACAGATAGCTGTGACATGTTGGAATTGGTCTACATCTAATGCTGCCACATATCTGCTTGTCCTGTTAAACAGATCTTGAAATTTGTCCTTCCAGTGATTGAATATCATCAGTGAACAAGTAGCTTCTTATTCCTTCATTTCTTATCAGTAGAAGAAAATTTCGTTTTTTACTGGAAGACAGTACACGTTTTTTAGGTAGTGGAAAAATCAGAGATCTATTATGTGACAACCGAAAACTGTGTGCATGTACCTATAAGAGAACATGTAAATGTGTTGTTATGCATGCTTGATGGAGATGTTTGGGTGCTCTATGATTTTGTCTACTGATTGATGGCTATAACTTACCATGTATATTAAACTAGTTTGTTTGAGTGAGCTTCAAATAATTTCATTTATTCCATAAATTGCGTAATATTGTTTTGACGTTTGTAATATGATATTTTTGAGCGAGCTCTTTTAATGCGCTTATGCTGTAACTTTTACATTTTCTTTATCTAAATTTTTAAATCAGCAGTTTTGGTAATTTATTACCAAAACGTTTGTCACCGTAACTGGGTTTGAATGACCAATCTCAAGCATTAGTGCTTCAACCTTTATATGTTAAATACATTATTGGTGAATTGGTTCTGTACTTTGTTTTTTTGATCAATTATATCTATTTTATTATGTTTGAAGTTATTTAGCTGAATAAATGCTAGGGATGAAGTATATCATAAACAGCATCAGGAAAGGAATTACAGTGGGCCCTTATTAAGCCGTCAATCCCATAACCATTCACCTGGTATGAACTTTATGCATTGCTTCATGCTATTATTTACACGAAATATTTCATCTTACAATTATGTGTCATTTACTAAATTTTTCTTCCCTTTTTGATTTGGTCGTATCATGTTCATAAAGCGGATGTGTATGATGAATCATCAGATGGCAAAATAGTACAACGTAAAGGGCGTTTCAAGGTTACTTGTTCAGATGTTGGAACCAAGGTATTTATTAGACCAGTCTAGATATTGTTTTGGTTTAGTTCATAATTATTTGATACTCTGTCCCTATAGTATCTCACTCTCACCACATATGCTTGGAGTTCTTTCACCTCACCACATATACTTGGAGTTCTTTCACCTCACCACATGGATTTGATTTGGATGGATAGATGAGTATTGAAAAATTTGATATTTGACGTGATTGACAGCAAATTAGCTTGATTTGAAATTCGTTTTTAATATTCTATTTTAAGCAGAAATTTTAAATTTCAAACTAACTTATTTATCTAGTTTCCTTTTGGAGCATTTCTTATTTCATATTTGGTAATTTGTTCTGATTATGTTTTTCAATTTCCTACTGTCATATTTGTATGTGGTCTATATATATAGAGCCTCAAGCTCTTATATTTTCTTTAATCCTATAATGAAATTTTTTTAAGTTTTTATTGCGTTATATCCTAATGAACGGAATGATTGAGGTCTTAGTGAAAATCCTTAAATACCTTAAAGAAATTTAAGGTATTTCTCTAACATCATCATATATGACAAAATCAACTCAAACCATAAGGTCCATTTACATCACAAGCCATTTAGGGTAATTTCCCAAAACCCTAAATTTTTAATATCTTCCTCTCTTGACTGCCCGCACTGCCTTTCTCTATATGCTCAAGAAATGAAAATCAACAAGTGTACTGAACATTGGAAAAAAATTTTCTCTTAAGGTAGATTAGAATCAGATTTTATTCTAAAGGAGTTAACTTTAAGACTTCAGAGTTTCTAAAGATCGACGGTTGCCTATACTATAGTTAATTACCCATCTCTTTATCGGAGAATGGTACTTTTGATTAAGAGAAGAATCAACTTACTAAACTGATGGCACAAAGACAAATGGGGATGAAGGAAGATCCCTGTCAAAATCCCGTAGTTGTATCGTCTAGGGTTCCACCAATAATCCTAATTCACTTAAACCTTTGGCCAGAAGGTTAAGAATGATCCGTTAAGAACTATAGATTTCATCGTCTAGAGACATCCTAGTGAATTAAGATGGAATTTACCACAGTCATTTGAGATTTGGACTCTATCAGGCTTCTACGAATACAGTGATTAAAATGCCTAGGATTGCTTAATCATCATAGTCATAGATAATTTGAATGTGCTAAGGGATTTAGAAGAACTTAGCACTGGAGTTGTAATGTAAAACTTGAGAGATTTGATTTAAAAAAGCCCAACTGTTAGACCAATTTGGGAATCCTTGGGTATTAGGGAATTTACTGGGTTTAATACTCCATAGGGATTTGGATTTGAGACCTAAATATGAGAGATTTAAGAAACTCATTCATTAGGTTAGTTTAGAAACTTGGGCCTGTTTGTTTGTAAGATTTAAATTTAACAAGGTTAAAATTAAACTTGAATAAAGATATTTTTTTATTGAAAGTTATGTGTGATGTAAAATGAAGTTAGTTATTATATTGGGATATGTGAAGGATGTAATATAAAGTTAGTTTTTATGTTGGAATATATGAGAGATGTGATATAAATTAGTTATTATTTTGGTAATGTGTATAGGATGTGAAATAAAGTTAATTTTTAATATTAAATTTTATGTGTTATATGATATGTCTGTTTAAAATTAAACCAGGTTAATTTTGAACTGCCAAACAAACAGGGGCCGAGTGTTAGGGAATTTAATAGCCTAACATCTCAAAGAGAATTTAAATTCAATTTGATTTGAGGTTTTATTTGGGTTTGAAGATTTGATTTGAACTTGATTTGAGTTTGAAGATTTGAATTTGAAAATTTGGATTTGGATTTGGATTTGAGGCATTTAAAGATTTTTAAAAGAAATTAGATTTGAAAAGTTTGAGTATTTGGATTTGCAGACTTAAATTTGAATAAGATTAGACTTAAATTTGAATAAGATTTGACTTGAATTTGAGTTTAAAGTGTTCACTTCAATATACTTTGGGTATTCACAAAGTAGAGGGATCTTCTTGTAAATTGAAGGTAAAATAGACTAAGTGAAATAGTCACATTATATAGGCCCTTCATTATAATTTCCCATGTAAGGTTGTTAATGGCCCAATCTCAAGCCAATCTGACCTCGACTCATGATTGAATTGAAAGTATCATAAAAAAAGAGTGAATTGAAAGTTTTCAATTCTGACGTCAATTCGAGCTGTCTGGCTCATTTGTTATCTCTATTCAAGCTCGATCTGAGCTAAAGTCGATTTTACTTCCGATTAATTTTTGATCTTTTAGTTAAATTTTACGTATAAATGTATTTGTTCATTCTATTAGCCTAAATTATGGTCATTTGTCTTGATCTAATATTTAAAATAAAAATAAAATATGATAAATATGATTTGAATAAAAGTTATGAAGGAATTCTAATGCAGCCTTCAGTTAGACTATTGCGAAAAACTAATATACTAAATTTAGTTACATGTATAAATATATATAAATAATATCTTTTATTTTTTAAATTGATCTGATTTCGAATCGTCTTGATTTGATCTTATTATGACTTAAGATTAGATTGATAAAAATCCCGAACCATAAGTATAGCTTATTAGGTTGCCAAGTCGTGCTCGATTCTATCCAAAATATGATTCAAGTTTCGAGCATTCTTTGATCTTTGAGCAAAATTTATAGTCATATTCCCATGCTTTTGAATTTAAGATATTGGGCACTGGGTAAATGAATTCTAAGTTCATTGCTTATATCTAATTTTAATGTTTTAGGGCCTAAATAAAATGTTTACAAGATACAGGTACTTGTAGTTACACCTTTGTTGACCTAAATATGACATGATTTTGGGTTCTTTCACTATAATTTTGAATATGGTGCATCATAGATTAGATGTTCTCATGTGCAGCATCAAATTCCCAAAGTTAGGACTTAAAAAAGTATTTATGAAAATATTGGTGCTTGAATGTAATTGTACCATTGATGTCCTTAATTACAACTTGGCAATCAAAAGTTCTTTAATAAGTCAACTTTGAGGGACAAGGATCAATTTTAGTTAGTTTGTCCAAAAATTCATATTTAAGCTTCATTTGGATCCCAAACAAAATATTGGATAATTTTGGGGCCCTTTTTGCGAGCATGATGTTCACCCTAAACCTCTCCTACTAAAGATTCAGATGTAGGTGGAATATTCCTTTAAAGTATAAATCTTTATTTTGTAGTTTATGGGAAGTTTATTTATTGTTGGACCTAAATAAATTCTCATATTTGGAGGTCCTTGTTTGTAATTATTCAAAAACTTTCTTTTTTGCAGTTGTACAAATACTTGAGAGTTAAAATATCTCTCTATTTGAAGTGTGAGTTCTATAAATTTATTTAATTTTATCTTGTTCAGGTCTTAGATGAAATGTTTCATAATTAGAAGACCTTCTATGTAATTTTACAGTATTCAACTCTAATTTTGTTTTTTTTTTTGGCTTGGAAATAGCATTCCATTTTGGAATAAGGATCACACGACAGTATCAGTTTTTAGAGAGGAGCTACAGATTGTTTAATAGAGCTCAATTTTTGTTTAGAATTTTAATATGGTGTTTTTCAAGGCTCCTTTAATGGTGTTAATCGGCTGGGTATTTGAAGGAGGCTGGCATGGAGGCTCTATGCTAGAAATGTTTTAGAGAGAGAAAATTATATATTCACTATTAACAATCTAATAACTAATTTGTATAAAAATATATCGATGAACTCCGTATTATCATTAGGATCACAGAAGTAACCTCCAGTCAATTTTAGGAGGCTTTATCGAGCAAATTTTGTTTAGAGAAAAATATAAAATAATTTCATTTCGGTAACAATTGTTCACTGATTTATAAAATTGATATATTAGTTAGCTTCGTCTCAGTCTGAGGATCATGTAGGTAGTCTCGATTCGTTGAGACGTGCTCCGGATTACTTAATCAAACTCAATTTTTATTTTAGCATTTTAATACAAATTTTGTTGCCATTTTTTGAAGTGCTAAGTCTTCAAAGGTGGGTATTCATTGAGTATTGACCAATTTTTATTGTTTAATTTGGTCAAATTGATCCAATTTGATTTAATTGGTTAATAACTGATCATTCATTAATTAAAAGATCAAATCGACTCTAAATCAAATGATGTTTTAGGAGTTCAAAGAGCTCATTAAGGTGATCCTTGCCACCAAATTTGGGTTACATCTGAGCTCATTTAATGGGTCAATTAAATGACCAAATATTTTATCTCCACGATTCAGACAAATATCTTATTTTTCTTTCAAAAAAAATATTTAGTTAACTCAGTACTTTGCGATTCTGAATGAAATTGAGCACCATAAAAGCTGAAATTTTGCAGGATCATTATCCATAATTTTTCACTCATATTTGATATTTTCTTATGAATTTTTGGTATTTCGTTCATTTAATTCCAATTCAAACATGATTATTTAATCGCTTTAGCTAATTTTGGCAATGAATTGAGGAGTAAATCAACCTAAATTTTTGGCAATCATGTTCCAAATATGTTCATATATTTTGTGAATTTTGGGTAATTTTTCCATAATACTCTAGATTTTTATATTTTCAGCTCAACTAAAAGGCTCATATAATTCATTTGGCCATTATTTTTTAATTACTCTTTAATTGAGCTTCATTGATTATTGATTGTCAGATTTTAAAAATAGAAATCAACAATGCCACTCTCCCACATCGAGCATGTCAGCATGCTGCCTCCACCCACCTTTGCATGCTGCCTTCACTGTTGCATGTGAATCTTTGTCAATTTATTGTGCATTATCGCCATAACTTCATGTCATTGCACCTATGCAGCCCTCCACCGTCGACCACCCCCAAGGAGCTCTACCATGTCCCCACTACACACTCCCTCTATCACCAATCTGTGCTCGAACATGCGCGAGGTCTCTATTGCCCACCTGCACACGATCTGTTGCATCCACTGCCACCTATCCATGTGCGACCATGCATCATATCGCGCACAACCATGTCCCTCCCCGCCAACCTATCCATGCAAGGGGCCCTGTGAGCTAGCCTGTGCTTTTTTGCTCCCCTTTGTCTTTGTTGCTTCCCCGCCTCACTACTATGATCTAAGTAACCTCTCAGATTACTATTATAGGTAATCTTGGACCTAGACATTCATCTTCGGTAACTTTCGAGGGCTAGTTAAGGTTTCTGTCATCCAAATTATTTGATTTAATCGCCATTGTGATCTATACTATTAATGTGCATACAAATTTCTACTGGCTTATTACTCTGAGGAACCTCTCTACTGTGTGCCTTGGAGCTGACTGATTGAAATTTTCTGTCCTGATCTATTTGGTCGATATTTATGTCTTAAATGTTTTTTCCTTTTTACGTTTAAATCGAGTTGCCTGCGAGTTGATATTTCTTGGTTATTACATCGTCATTCTCGAAATATTGATGTTATGATTTGTGACTATTCGTTATCATATTACCTGATTTTTGAATTGGGTTTTTATCAGCATACTATTCTACATCATTACATATCCTATTATGCAAACTCCCCCATCAAAATCATAAATTACTTGCAGGTACTTGAGTTTTATTGAGGTGTAAATCATTCTTTAAACTGATAAATTACCAATAATTTATATTTCAAAGACGATTATTTACCAGTCGAATCAATCTCTACACTGAGAGATCAAAGAAAAAAATTCATTGTGGAGATAATTGCTATTGGATTTATTTTGTGAGGAAAGTAAATAATCCCTAAGACCTTTATTTGATTCATTGAATTTAATCGACATGCCGTAATTTAAGGCGATAATTTTTTTTTCACTATCCAATTTAATTTAAAATTTAAAATAGTTAAGTTGCGGGATTGAAAATTTAGTTATATTATATTTTAAATAATATTTTATGTTTAATTGTAATAATTTTGCTAATTAAATTTGCCGATTTAAAATTCTCATATCATTTGCATATTTGTCCCGCATCACTCTTCCTATGCGGGTTTGTTGCTCTGTCTTTGTCACCAACTCACCGCTAATCCTCTAGCATCCACACCTTATCGTATAAGTAGTAGAAGTAGTATTAGTTATTGAGTGTAGCTGCTTCTCAATCAACTTTAGGAAACCCTACCAAGCTTAGTGAGTTTGTCAATATGTCAGCCTCTAGAGCTCTCTAAATAGGATGTGTAACCCATCGCTTTGTCAGCCTCAATACGACTCTTTCTCTAATTAGCTTCATTGTCGCCACCATGAACCTAGAGTTGTTGAAAAAGATCGAGAGGTATCCTTCTGCCTCTAATGTCTCTACTTCAGGATTTGTTGCTAATGTATATTTGGATATGAATTAGATTTTGGAGTTCGAGCTTTCTTCACTTCTGGTAATAGCCAACTATTCTCCTATCTAGCTCCTTCCCTGGCTCTAGTAACTCTTCTCAGTGTTTCCCATCCTCGGTTGATGGTAAGAATCCTTGTTCTTTTCCTTTTTCAATCTATCTAATATTCTTTATACTTTACAATTTTCTATAAATTTACTTTTAATCATAGGCTTATATGTATGTAATTAATTGATTAATTAATTAGCTATGGCTACTGGCAAAAACCAGCAGCCGGTCAGTTAGTCAGATATAGGTGATAGTGAATTTGATTGGTGTTGACACAACCCATTACTGACCCATCTAATTGATGTTTACCTGAATCTGATCTAAATTTATTTTATGGTCTGCAAAATAAACTTACCAAGTGCGAACCTAGGGCCTGCAGTGAATTGAGTTCGAGCAAGGTTGGGCAGATTTAGACTCTACTCTAACCATTCTAGCTCGATTAAAGTTCAAATGACTTTTGGAGTTTTGAGTCAGAAAAACTGGAAATGCAAAATTGACAACCTTGGGAATGAACCATGATTTCCCGGTGTAGTTACCTCTACGGCATGTAGTTGTTGAGTCAATATTACAACTTATGTATTGATAGTTGATACATATATGTGTGTGTGAATGTGAGTGTGTGCGTGTCCTTCTATAATCAGAATATTGTACTAAATAATTTAAACCCATACCTATTTTCATTTATCATATCCTTTTATATAATTCTAATTTGTACTTTTTTATAAAGCATTTGTTTTATTATATGTATACTTATATAAATGTATTGTTTTATATTGTATTCCAGGGTAGACTGGGGACTGTTGGAGCAGGGAGTGCGCCACATACATTATTAAACATGCGTTAATCTTTAAAAAAAAAATAGTGTTAGCATTTAGTTAGTGGTGCAGTGCAAGCTATAAGTTTGTCAAACCTGCCCTGCTCCAAACCAGCCCCATTGCTATCCTTAAAGGTCATTGGCTCTAATCCAAAGGTTATTTTAAAATGAGTCCTGTCAACACAATCGATGCAAATAGTGAATAAATGTTAAAACTTATTGGGATTTTCCCTATAGTAGGGCTATGTCCTGGGCAGGGGCAGAAAGTACAAAAAACTATTGTTATAAAATGGAGGCTTTCAAAATACAGAAGTTGATTCCCTTATACTAATTCAACTGGATAGTATTGATTGATATTTTTTAGGAAATTTAGAGATTAAATGACTCGTTATACATATATATGATGTTTAGTATTTCAGTTTAGATTCCACTATGTTTGTGGAATTGCCTTAATTCTGTTTTTCTAACAATGTTTGCTCTTCAAAGCGGTATTATTGGGATAATTATAATACTTTTGTAGCTGTATTTTAAAACTTTTGAAGATGGGGTTGTTTTATGTGCAAGTTCAATTAGCTTGGGCATGATTAAAGTTTTACAAATAAAAATTAATGACAGCTGTTGTTAAGGATAAGTTGGATTATTTGAGATATTTCACACGAGACTTACGAACCTGTTGCACTTTGAGGCAATACCTGACAGTTATGCTGGTGACTTAGGTAGCTACATCAGTCAACTCAGCAGTTGGAGTAACTGCAACTATTTTAAGTGCTGCTTCAATCCTTCCGACCTTGCAGTTTTTTTTACATCAAAACTCTATGCAAAGGGTAAGTATAAAGGTTCCTCCTATATTTTATAATTTTGTTACAATGACTTGTGCTATATTTTTTGTTTGCACTGTTGACAGGAACAAATAGTTAAGCTGATCAACCTTGTGGAGCAAGTATCTGGTATGTCCTGTCCATGCATTGTAATTTATATGTAGTATCTGCTTATGTCTTTGTCCCATTGTTCATGGACACTGGCATTTGATTCAGGTCAGCATATGGAGACTTCTGATGGGGATATATCAAAGGTATAATTTTTTACAATATACAAGAACCTGCATGTTTATACTAGTCAAAGGTGTTTTACATCCATAGGAGTATAGAGGGGGATGTTAACCATAATTCAAGACAATATGGTTAAAATGGAATGTGGTATGAATTCTATGCAATAATGAGAAGCCTCTTAAAGGGTATTGTTTTTAATAATACTATTGCCCAAACGGCCATATGATGTAAGAGTGAGTGTTCGATAGTTGAGTGGAAGAATATTCATAAAGTTAGTGTTGCTAAGGTGCAAATGATTAAATAAATGAGTGTTCACATTAAAGTGGGCATTATTTAGAAATAATTGTATCAAGAGTATGCCACCTATAGAGGATAAATGAGGGAGAATCATTTGAGGTGGTTCAATAATGTCCCTCTATGGTTAGAGAACCTGCAGGTAATTATGAAGTTGTCCAAATGAGTTATAGAGAGGGCGGGGATGATGAAAATTACTTTGGATATGTTTTTTACACTTGAACCTTAACTCATTCATAGAAGATGTAGCTTTAAATCAAGCTGAACGAAGAAGAGATCCATGTAGCTGAACCAAAGTGATTTTGTAGGATAAGACTTCTTGTTATCTCAGTCGAGATGTGTGGAAACCATAACCATATCTTTCAAGGATCCTGTTGAAAACAGTGGGACTATTTATCTATTTCATATCAAACTATCTCTGTCCCTCTTATAGATTTTGGGAGAAAGATATAATAAACTACAATTTTGGTGTTCCTATTAATCAGCACACTATTACGAAAATTACACTAATGCTGGCACTTTAGGATGTGTATCTAGCGAGAACACATTTAACTCATTAGCCATGCAACATAGTTAACAGACCCTATACATGACGATCATACAAATGCAAGCACTCTGTGGCATTTAGCTTTCATGCTCTTTAAACTATTTTTCTTTGAATATTCACCGAGATAGCTACTATTTCATATAGCCCACTAAATTCTGATAGTAATGTTTTCTCTCTTTCAAAGGCAGGCTTGATTTTTGAATTTGAGATAGATGGGTGAGTAAACAGCGTAGTTTTAATTCTAAGGTTCTTCTGAATATTCAGCCAGTTTACTACTATTTCATATAGCCCACTGCATACTTCAAAGAATAGATGTCTTGGCTATTTCAGAGGCTGGTTTGATATTTGAAGTTGGCAGAGATGGATGAGGAAACAACAGTCTTAATTCTAAAGTATTTAAAAGTAATGGATAAACATAGATTCGGGCAGTAGAGATGGCCAATCTCCTCTGCAACTATTTTCAAGAATAAAACCTATCTAGCTTAACAATGGCACATATGATTACACGGTCATCACATGCATTTACTAAAATAGTTTTTTAATATCTTTCATGTGTTATGCCTTGCATGTCTAAATGGTCAGCTTTATCAGATAAACAGGCATAATAGGATGAAAACTGTTTGCAGAATATACAGTGTGTTAGCCTTTTTTAAGCACGCTGAAGTCATCATACTTGTCTTTTTCCTTAACTGTCATTTGTTTTTGCTTTGCGGACTTTGTTGACCTGAATACGTAGTTTTTCCAGCCAACTCTGGCAGCTAGTAAGGAAAGGGAGCTACAATCTTACATTCTTCAGTTGCAGCAACGGTATAACATATCCGTTCCTAATTTCTTACTTTCTGGACTATTTTTGGCAACTTCACGCTGCAACTCTTCTCACTTACAGGGTTGAAAATCTTGCTGACGAATTGCAGAGTATGAAGCTAAAAAATTCTCAGGCAAGTCCTGATCTTGATTCTCTATGAATGTTTTTTTGTATCGGGTGGAGTTTCATCAGTATTGAATATAGTTTGCCCATAGATAGAGCATACTGTATGTTCAATCCTGTTTTTTTTTTAATGACTAAAAACATCATTGTTCAATTTTGGCAATCTTATGCTATAAAATTCCTCTTTAAAAGAAAATTACCTCGTAAGCTATTTATTGTCAAAACATTCATACACCAATATAATATCAATCATTGCAGACATGATGAAACATAATCCAGATAAGGAGGGAAAAAAGTTAACATATTAGATAGCTACTACACAAATGCTCAGAAGAATGAAAACTTTTTTTCTCCTGCCAGGGAAAAATTACCAATCAATATATATATATATATATATATATATATATATTTATAGATGTACACACCAATGCATTGCTCCCTTGATTTCTAGCTGAATAATAACTACAAAACTTTGCCTATCGAATTGAAAACGCCACTTGGCTTATTCTACTATTCTTAATAGCCTTAAAACATTTTTTATTCTTCATTTCAGTTGGAACGGCAGGTTAATTCTCTGAAAAGGAAGATCTGATTAAGGAAGAGGAGATGCGGCCATGTCGCTGTCTCGACGGTCATAATAAAATCCGAAGAAACACCAAACCACAATGCTTCCTGGTAGGACGACTTCTGCCACCCGTGTTCATTATTCTTTGTAAGATTTGTGCAATTATATAGTGTGGCTTAGGCCTATTTTGGGACAATAATTTTTATTAAGTACTCCTTATGTTACTATAATTTATCATGAAGGAGAATTTGTGCTTTTGTTCAGCTCCTGTAATATATGCTTTTTTTTTCTTTTGTATTTAAATCAGCAATTCAATTTTCTTGTATATCTGGGCAAATCAAAGATATTGTTTTAATTTTCGTGCACACTACAGCATCAATAAGTGGATAGTGTATAGTGGTATCATTTTTTAGATTATTTTTAAAATAAATTACGTTCAAATATTTGAATTTAAAGTGTAATATTACATATTTATGATTTTAAATTTTTAACATTTAAATCTGATTTATAATACAGTAATGAGGAGAGGAAGAGGAGAGGTAGAAGTAAAAATAATATTTTAAAAATTTTAATAATAAAAAATAAAAAATATTGTAATTAGTGTATCATATATGAGATTTAAAAATTTAAAATCATAAATGTGTGATATTATGCTGTTAAGTCAAAGTTTGAATGTAATTTTTCTTATTTTATTGTATTGATTCAAGAGATTAATATTTGTTGGACTATGAGAAAGAGCTGAAAATGCAGTAGGTTGAAAACAAAGTTTTCCCTCATTAGTAATGAGCACGTGGATGAATGGACTTAATATAAAAGTTTGTCCGAAACACGGCGTACTAAATAAAAGTTTTTGATCTATGTACAATTAAATTTAAAACCTCAAGAACCTACAAGGAATTTTCTCTTTTTCATTTCATATTTAGTGAAAAATCTAACCAGAGGATGTTATTTCATTAGAAAATTTTAATGAATTTAAATATGAAAGTTGATTTAGAAATTTGAATATTTGTTTGATTAATGAATTAGTATACAAGCAATGTGGTCAGACTTGTGTCTCCTGATCTCATCTGATGATTTTTTTAATTCAAAGGGATAAGCTCGAGAAATTTTTTTAAAAAAATATTTTTATGCGATAAGATCCAGAATTCAGAATGACTACAAGAAGTAAAAATCTATATACATATATATATTTATACAATTTTTCAAATGTAACATATCACGCCTTCTGTTAAATAATTTGAAACTATATATATATATATATATATTGAAAGTTAGTATATTTTATAATGTACTAAAGATTATGATTCAGTCCAAAATACAAACGAATTGCATATGTTTAGTGCCATTTTTTTATCATGTTTTGTGCCAATTAAGCCTAGTGATAATGATTAAATTACGAATACCGTGATCAAACCTCAACTTGAGATTATTATTTTTTAATTTGAGGTGAATTTGATTTCAGTCAATAAAAACTTATTCAATGGAATTTCAATCTTAAATTGAATTAATTTATAGTATAAAACATATAGAAATGATTAGCATACCTAGTGGCCGCTTGCAGAGAATTAAATATTAGATAAGAAAAGAAAGAGTAGGATACAAACACATGCAACTTGAATGAAGATGTCAAATATGGAGCAACAAAATTTAAGACAATAAAACACATATAGCACAAAACAACCTGTATCACGCAAATATATATATATATATATGAAATAAAAATGATAATTAAATAATATTTTTGCCTTATTTCTCATTCTATTTATCACTGAATTTCATATGCCTATGCATTAAATATTAGGAGCATTTACATACATATCATTTAAAATGTTAAATATTATAGTTTTATTTAAAAATATATAATTTTATAATTCATAATTTAAATTTTGTGAAAAATGTAGTATGTAAATAATTTTATTTTCTTTTTGCTTTAAATAATTGTGCCATTAAATTATTGCTTTTCTGAAATGCGACACAACGCTTTTTGACTTCTGAGCTCTTCAATCAAGCGACCCAAATCGTCATGAGACGAACCGCCGCCGGCCACCGCACTTCTCGCCATCTTCCCAAGTCCCCTCGCTCTCTCCCGCCTCCCCGCCGCCTCCTCGCCGCCGTCCATCACTCCGGCGATCGCCGATCCGATCTTCTCCGCTGCAATCACCTGCTTCTCCTCCTCCCTCATACCCCACTCCTCCGCCCCCACCGCCAACCCCACTCGAAGAACATCCACCACCAGCCTCTCCGTGTAGAACTGCTCGGCGAACAGCGGCCACGTGATCATCGGCACCCCCGCGCTCACCGACTCCATCACCGAGTTCCACCCGCAGTGCATCATGAACCCCCCAATGGCGAAATGCCTCAGTATCAGCATCTGGGGAGCCCATCCCCTTATAATTAGCCCTCTTCCTTCTTCCTCCTCGATCATCATCTCCTCAATCAGCTCCTCGTCTCTCATGACCCATACGAACGAACAACAGGAAGCTCTCAAAGCCAATGAAATCTCTTGCAGCTGACCATTCGTAATTCGCGCGAGGCTCCCGAAACAGACGTAAAGCACTGAGAAGGGAGCCTTCGCGTCAAGCCAATCCGTCAAGTTTCTTCCATGTTTGAGCTTGAATGAAGCAGGGGCGCCGCCTCTTTCAATCAGTTCATCAAGCTTGTAGTTCACCAAGGAAACAGGGCCTACATGCCAAGCCTTCTTCTTCATTACATCTCGGTAGTGATCAGCATATCTGGGTTCGAGTTCATAGAAGCTGTTCACCACCGCACCAGAGCTCTGGCGATCGGACATCTCTACCCAGTCCATGAACTCACTGAACTTGTTTCTGGAGTTGAATGAATCATGAAACTGAGATCTCTTCATCTCTATATGATGTGGAAGATTGGGAAGAAGTGCTCCACCATTGCTAACTTGAGGGAGATCATCGAAAGACTTGTATTGGGCTATTGCATCTAATACACAGAGAGGAAAGAAGCCCATACCGTGGAAGACGAGCCTCGGAATGCTGAGAGCGCAGGCAACCTCTGCAGTCCAGGGGAGGAACATATCAGAGACGATGCAGTCGGGGCGGTGATCTCTGAGAATTTGATCGAACGGTTGTCGAAGAGATTCGAGGGCCTCGAAGAATTCGACAGAGTGGCCGACGTTTGGGAGGGAGACGAGATTCTCATGCCCACCGGGGAAGAAGGTCGTGCTGTTTGATGATGATCGGGGCAGTGGGAGAGAGATGAGGTTGATGGGTTCGCCGGCGTGACAGGTTCTACTGATCATGTTGCTCAGGAGAGGCATGCTGGAAGCAATAGTGAGAAGAGTTACCTTGACATTGCGACTGGCGAAGAGCTTTGCGATGTCCACCATGGGGAGGGTGTGGCCTGGAGCCATGAGGGGGAAGAAGAAAACATGGAGATGTTCAGCTGGAGGAGCCATAAAATCAGATTTGCAATTGCTAGTCTTTTTGGGTTATTTATTTATTGAGATAATTACCTAAGTGTCATACTATTTAATTTTATTTATGTATTACCCATCTATTCTTAATTTTTTACGCTATGCACATTCAAAACATTACAAAATTTTATATTCACACACTTGAATTAAAATTCAGTCAAAAATCTATTTGAAAAAATAATATTTCGTTAGTAAATTGTTAAAATTATATTTTCTCTTAATAGTATATATTTTTTTCTTTCTCAATGTCACACTAAAATGCTGATTTATCTTAAAATCAATCAACATCGCAAATATCTCCTTTCCTTGCTACCATTTAAACATCAATATTTTAGGATTTTCACTCAAAATATATTTAAATATTCTTAAAATAATATAATGAACGGCTCAGATTTTTTGTAACCTAACTATAGTTAGGTTATTGGAAAATTATGATTACTCATTATAATAGAAACAAGTTAAAATGTATGTATGTAAGATTTTATAATGTTTTGAATGTGCATAGCGTAATTAACTTAGAATAGATGGGTAATGCATAAATAAAGTTAAATGATGTGGCATGTGAGTAATTATCCCTTATTTATTTATCACTATTATTTTTTGATACTTGTCTTTTTGGGTGTTCATGAAGTGAAATCAGCTTTAGCAGATAAATACACTGATCTTTTAGCTCAATAAAAAAATAGCTTACAAAACATTATAGAGTTTCAAGTTCAAATTATATAATCATAATTTTTAAATAAAATAAAAATAAAAATTATTAAAGTAAAAAACCAGAGCAATAAAGTAGCAACAATTATGCCAGGGTGCAGCTGAGAGAGCCTAGTCTTTTATAGCAAAACAGCTGTTTGAGAGGAGGAGCTGGGATGCTTTGGAGGTAGATTGGAAAAAAGAAAAAAAAAATTAATATTATAATATAAAATAATATTATTTAAAAAAAAATACTATATATATATAGAGAGTCAAACAAAAAAGAGCCCAAAAAGATTGAAAAAAAATTGTCTAGAGATTTTATACATTTTATATATTATCTAAGAGTAGATAATGTTTTAGATAAAGATTTAGTACAAGAATCTAAGAAAAATTTTGATCATTTATTGAGACGCTCTAAATAACTTGTGTTATGTAATATTGAAATTTATATTGTATGTAAAATAAAATTAATTTTTAATTAAAATACATTTAGAATATAAAATAAAATTAATTTTAAATTTGTTGATGCTATCAAATAAAAAGAAAAAATTAGTAGGATGTAATTAGAATGAGTTGAAGTTAAGTCCCAACCAAATAGGCTTATATTTTGGCATAAGCCCTCAAACTTCCCCACTAATCTTCTCACTAATTTTGCATATTAATTTCACTTTATTTATAAACTCTAATATTAATAATTTTTTTTTTTCATGCTATACATAAATTTTATTTTACATCTAACATAAATATTAATATTTAAATAATTTTATTTCATATTATATTATTAAAATAATTTTCTGCTTATTTTATTCTCAAAATAACTCGAACAAACCCCAAATACTAAGAAAAAATCAATTGAAATTCTTAAAATCACGATAATTAATATGTAGAAAAAAAATCATTTCAAATATATATATATTGATAGTAATCATTTCAAAAATTGCAGATGAATAATAAATTTTTGAATTAAAAAACGCTTATAAAAAGAATTTCAAGGTACCTGTGAACGAGGCTTGAAATATGGATATCGCGCTCCAGTCTCCACCATTCAGCAGCACCTAATGCAATAAAACTTCTCGGAATCGAAAAAACTGATAAACAAAAAAAAAACAATAAACATTTCTTGAATTGATAATTTTAACAAAATTAAAATATTAATTATCATTATGAAAATTTACTAAGACATCTTAGACTATGTTAGGGATCAACACGAATGTCAACAATGAATAATGACATGAGTGGTATAGCCTTGAACAATCGCATCACAAAGCATGCATGAGATAGCACAATGAGCATAAAGCTTGAGCATTGTAAGAAGACAAATGATAGAATAATCTTGAGTAAATTTTACTGAGACTTACGAAAAAGAACTTAAACATATCCTGGTCACAAGACAAGTCAACCAAAGTTTGTCTTGTATAGCTCAGGAGAGTGAACCTTATCGAAAATAGGAGGCCCCATGCCTGAACACACGACGATGCCTATGTATGTGAAAGGAAAAAAACTAGATTTGTCTCTTCTCCCAACAAGATAGCTCACAATTTATAGTGGAAATTACTCTTGGTCATTTACGGTAGATGACCATGGCATGAGACCTATCTCCAGCTCTTCCTCAACAAGAAGCACAAGACGACATGGGACACCTACAAAGGTCATCGATGCCAGGAAAAACCATAGTACCTATCCCTATGATAATACATCGACGAGGCAAAGTATTTAAAAATGATTCAGTAGCACTAACAACTATTAGATATCACTACTCGCCTTTCTAAAAACAGGCCGACTCAACAACCAAGGAAAATTTGAATCATAGAGATCCCACTCCCTCAATCCATACTGGTCAAGTTGAAAGATCTAGTAACTCTTTTTCTTCTTTCTCGCAACCATCTAAGGAAACTCTCTTCTGTAATCAACAAGTTAGTTGAATCCTTAATTTGCTTATGAACATCATGCTTTTCTCTGGTTAAAAGTGACTTTTTGCTTAAAAAGAGTGTCATACTTTTTCTTAGTTGTTTCTTCATGTATGAAATTTCTAGTCAGCAAACTCTACACTCAATGATCTTTTAGATATGAGACCAAACATCCACTTAAATTGTTTTTTTTTTCAACATTAACACAGTAAAACTAGGAGGTTTTACTTTAAAAATACACGTGATTTAAAAACCATGAAAACAAGTCATTTCCAACGTAAATTCAAGATTTGGAGGTTTATTTGAAAGCAGGTGCACTTCAATTACCTGAACATAATTTTGAAACTCTTTGTACTTCAACTTCAATAAAATGACCAGAGGATTTCTATAATTTTTGAACAATGATTCTGTCCAATGAATGAGAGCATTGTCTAACGAGCAATGCTTGGACAAAAGTATTGTCTGAAAATCTTAAAAATCTGTTAGGCAATGTTTTTTTGAGCTACATATCAATTTTCTTTATCTTATACTTCTTCCCCTTTCCAAGAACTAAGAAGTGAGTACTTTTGCATGAAGTACTGAGTACTTCATTAACAAAAACTCCACCCATCAATCAAACCAACAAACTCGACTCCTCTTTCTGCTATAGGCCTGTATTAGATATCTAGCATGGCAACCACTAATCATATGGGAGGACAATCTAAATGAAAGAGAGAGACATGAATCAAATTTTACGATACCAAATAAATCTCAAACTGAAAAGCATATTATAAAAAACCTTTATGTGAGCTTAGTACATACCAGCCTTACATTGCTACACCAAATTTTGAGATTTGACTACGGTTAATTATAGATGATTTCAAACTTCCAATCGGTTTTTATAAATCTGAAGACCTACAAAAAACTAAATCATACCTTGAATTTTAAGAGTTTTGAAATTTAAAATTGAGCCAGAAGCCCAGCCCTATTAAAGCTGTTATCCAATAGAAACCAAGCTATTTTTTTGTAACTTCTACAACTATAGTACGTTTCTGCAGCATGTAACACAAGTAAATTCTTTTTTTGGGCAAGCCTTCGTCTGTGCTTAATTAATACAATATATATGCAAACACTTCACAGAAAAGAGATAACAATGTGTAATAAATTGAAAAAGGTAGATTAAAAGATCCAAATACCTCTGTCCCTTGAATTACTAACATGTTGCAAAAATATAATAATTCACCTTAAGAGTATACAAATGGTTAAATGAAGCTTAATTAAGCAAATAAGTAAAAAGTCAATTGCTCAAATGAATCGTAAGTTGAGAAGATCATATATAACACAGGAAACAATATTGCAACTAAACATAAAAGGAAAAAATAATGGATTTTGAGAGCTTCTGATGTAACTTAGCCCTATTGCTACATGCAAGTTATTGGTCAGTCATAAGATTGATCATGTAATGCATAGTAATCGAGAGATGTAACCTTCAATTGATCCGAAATAATAACAGGTTCCCACCTGACTGAAGTTCTAGTTGGGGGTTCTTTATGCCTAACGAAGTAAAAAGAATATTTGCATAGTTCTGCAGGAAAGCTTAGTAAAGAGCAGTATGGGAAGATCAGTGGACAGAGCTTTCCCTTAAGACCCAAGTCTTGCTCCTTGATCATGATAAGACGAGCGTATCAAAAAATCTGAGACCATATATGAGTCATAGGGTGACACCTTAGCAACAAAAGTCAATAAGTAGAACAATGATCAACGATCAACGGACAATTGAGCACAACAAAACTATATTGTAAAGGATCCCACGAGACAAATTAGTAAGAAGAGCTACAATCAAGTCGTGAGGCTTCCCACAAAGATAGATCGGCACCTATCTCATGGACAACTCACCAAATAGTAAAAAATAATTATCTGATATGAAGCTTATGAATGAGCTTAGGGTCCTTCCTGCTAGAATAAAGAAAAAATATCACAAGCCACATATCCAAGATAACTTTACAGTTTATGTTGTGGCTCCCTCCTAAGAATTCTCTCCACAGTAGTGGCTCCCACACCTAACACATCACAGTACTACGCAGTACTTCATCTATATGTATAATATAAACCAGATATTTCTACCATAACCAAGTAAAGAAGTTGTTATGTCATGCCCACAATAATTAATAGCCTACATCCAGAAAATTTGACAACTGTTATGTGACGACCCATAGCCAAAGAAGGCAGAGAGTGATCGCTATAAGTAATGTCCCCAAAGAAAGAAAATTATTGATGTAAGGAATAGTTCTTGGCACGCTTCTAGGCTTGATGAGTGGTGAAAGGGGAACAAAAATGGATCGTTTCACATTGAAAAGGGAGGGAAGATCTTGACACATATATGTAAGGAGCAAAAATGTGAGAAAATGATGAGAACTCTGTAGTTAAGCGTGAATGAGCTGGAGTGATATCAGGATTGGTAACCTTCAAGAAAGTACTCAAGTCATGCAGTATTTTAAAGCTAAAGCGGACAATAGGTCTACATCAGGGACATCGAACATTATAATATAATATCAGAGTCAATCTCTCGAAGTACGATGTGGTTCAAGGACGAATCGGACAAAAGCTGATGGGTCTATGACGAGTTGTTGCCAAATAAGGTAACAAGTGATCACCAAGTGATGTCCATAGAAAAAAGAAATCACTAGTGTAAGGAGCCGCTCTTATCGCACACCTCATGAATGGTAAAAGGGAGATAGAAATAAATTGTTTCACATTAGAAAAAAAGGAAAGATCCTAAGATATATATATATATATATATATAAAGACGTGATCTCAACATATAAAGAGGTTTTTTGAGGGCAAAACTATGAGGTTAATGATGAGAATTTCGTAAGTAAGAATGCTTGAACCAAAGTAGTATCGGAATAGTGACCTCTTAAGACAAACTCAACTCAGGCAGTTCCCTATATTTGGCAGTATGGAACAGGCGAGCAGCATTGTCAGCTAAATCCATTGGAGAATCCCGAATTATCTCTTAAGAACTTATAGTGTTTTGTTGTGTACACTTAATCGATATAGGTGGCATCATTAATGGGTAGATCTTCGAATTGTCTTTAGGAAGAACGGGGATAAGAGATAATCCTCAATTGTGCCATGTCTTCGAGCATGGAAGTTTCTCGAGCAGATCCTTGGGTTGCTCCTCGAAAATTCTTTCTTGTTCTCTCCAAATAGGAACTCTCCATTTGATGGGGCCTCTTTACCATTGTTAGGTCTTCCTTATTCCGAAAAATGCCTCAGGGCAGTCTTCATTCGAAAGAAGGTAGGATATTTGGCGGATATTGATATACAATAGTTTTGATCCATTGATCACAAGCCCCCATTTTGAGAAAGTGAGATTCTTGACAAGCCCATCAAATATGAGAACTCAGAAGCTGATTTCTCTTCTGAGTTCTCAGTGGTGAACCATTTCACTAAATATGGCTTCTGACTTGTATCGACACCAAACTTTCTCTTTGATGGAAGTTTTGGTTGGGGGTTCCCTATGTCGATCAGAGTAAATAAATACTTGGCTTATTTTGTGTGGAAGTTTGATGAAAAGCAATTAAAGGAGATGCCACTTGAACAGAGTTTCTTATTAAGACCCAAATCTTGCTTCTTGTTTAATTCATAGGAATTCACATATTTAGAAGAATAATACAAGGGGCTACCAATTTGTCCAATGCAATCAACTTCACCTCTAAACACCATACACCCTTTCTCTAAAATCTTACAAAGAGAAAACATTCCTTGAATTTGGAGGCATGAAGTATGCCGGTGGCACTATTAACCAATCTAGTTGGATCCTTAACAACTTCTAGGAACTTTTAGCAATTTGTTGCATATCAAGTCTTCGATCAGGCGATCTTCGTTAATAGGTATTTCTTCGAATGGTATTCAAGGTGAGCGAGCATATGGTAGATTCACGGTTAGTGCTCACGAATGAGGACAAGCAGTCCCCACTCATGACAAGTCTTTGTTTATGGAAGTTCCTTAAGCAACTCCTCTAGATTTTTCTACAGAAATTTTTCTTCATTCTCTCTTGGCTAGAACTCTTCCTACTTCTCTCCTTTTGTCAGATATTCCTCTTTTGGAAAAAGTACTCGGGTAGCCTTCATTCAAAGGCGATGATCAATCGAAGCGAGCATACTTGGTGCATTTTGAAGTACCCTAGCTTTGACCCCATTATTTCATGAGAAATTTAATCCCTAGCACATGGTCATACTCACGGCATGTGACTGGTCACGTACCAGTAGCTTTGATGCCAAGAACAAAGAAATACAATATAATTTTTAGAAAAATCTCAAGGCAATGTTTGTAAGAGAATATAAGTATTGAAAAATCTCAAAGATGATTCTAGAGAAGTATTATATCTATTAGCCATGAAGGATTATTCCAATGCAAGGTAAGGGCCAAAACTTTATGAAGTATCTATTTTTCGTTCATACGGCTCATACCTAATAAGAATGCTAGTATTGAATGCAAACATTACAGAGAAATGGTAATCCTCAGTATAAAATGTTAGCTTGCATAAATTAAATAAAAAGTATATCATGTACCTCAGTGAAACTGAGAGGACTATTGTCACCAGTAGTCACGGCATGAGCATACACCATTGGCAAAATGATGGAAACGGTTGGAATCCCTTACCACTATGTCTCTTCCAGTATATTTGGAAGCCAACTTGATAAAACTATGACAATCTTCACAGATCCTAATGTTCTTCATGATCTTAATAGGAACCCATTTAGAAGAAGCATTCATCAGTCCAAACACCAAGGCCATCTTCTCACTATGAAGTAACAACTGTTCCTCCATATGCTCTTCATCGATCTCATGCAAAACTAATCTCAAATCTGCCACATATCCCATTTCCTTGAGCTTAACCACAAGCCTTTTAAGCTCAACAATAATCTCTTCTCGATGTGGGTGGTGATGCCCACCCACAGAGAATTCATGTAAACGGTTTCCAGCCTCAATCCAGCTTAGCCCTGGCTCCTTCTTCACCCCAAGTACTTTCATCCCCTTCCTAACAAATGCTGCATCACGATAGCTCCTTGTAGCACAATATATATTGGACAGCATTACGTAACCAACAGAGTTCATTGGTTCCAACTCCATCAGCCATTGAGCAGCCTTCTTCCCCAGCTTAGGATTCCCATGCTTCCTGCACGCCCCAAGCATAGCACTCCAAACAACAGAATCTGGCTTCATTGGCATTTGTTTTATCAGCTCCTCAGCCTCAAGCAGTTTCCCAGCACGCCCAAGAATGTCAACCATGCAGGCAAAATGATCAAGTTCAGGTTCAATTCCATAAACTTCAGACATTTCCTTGAATACATTGCAACCTTCATTAACTAATCCGCCATGGCTGCAGGCAGTAAGAACACCAACAAATGTTGCAGAATCAGGTAAAACATCCATAGATCGAAAAATCCTCAGAGCTTCCTTCACTTTCCCATGAGCAGCAAAGGCTTTTATCATAGAATTCCATGACACCTTATCGGGAAGCTCCATTTCATAAAATATGCATACAGCAAGTTCAATGTTACCACATCGAGCATAAGAATGAATCAAAGCATTGCAAAGCACAGTGTCACTTCCATACCCCGACTTTAATATTAGCGAATGAAAGGCCATGGAATGAAGCTCAGTTGCAAAACTAGCAGAAGCCTTCACCACTATGGAGAATGTATAACAATCAGGTCTGAAACCGTCATGCCGAAGCTGGCAGAACAGGGAAACGGCCTCTGCTGGATTTTGCTCACAAAATGAAGTTATAATTCCAGTCCAAGACATAATATCACGCGTAGTAATAGCCGAAAACACACCACAGCAATCTCGAAAATCACCACCAAGGCAAGAATAAGTTTTCACAAGAGCAGTTGCAATCTCTGCTTTTGAGTCAAAGGAGGTTTTGATGCAAAGACAGTGAAGTTGGAGGCACTGTTCAATCCTAGAACAGGAGGAAATAACGCTTGTTAGTGTTGCACTGTCAAATTCCAAACTGGAATTTCTCATTTTTACGAAGAGATCAAGGGATATGCGCCATTTGCCTACCCGCAGGAACCCTGCAATCATTGAATTCCATGTAACGAGATTCCTACAGGGCATTGTCTCGAATACCAGCCAAGCATCACCTTCGAGACCATTGCAAGAGGAATACATAGTGATCAAGGAGTTTCCAACGAAAACATTGGTGTTGAATAAGATCTTGGAAACGAGGGCGTGTACCTGTTGACCACAGAGGCCGTGTCGGGCCCCTGCACTGGAACTAAGCACGGCGACTATGCCGAACTCATTCGGAATGTGGTGAGCTAGCATGGAAGAGAAGAACTGGAAGCACAGCTGGTGCTGATTGGTCTGGGAGTAACCCGTGAGCAGAGCAGTCCAGGAGACAAGATTTCGCTGCGGCATTTTGTCAAACAGGTGTCGCGCTAGATCGGTGCGGCCGCATTTGCAGTACATGTTGATGAGGTGGTTTGAGAGGAAGATGTTGATGAGGTCAGAGAAAGAAAAGTTGAAAAGATGGCGGTGGAGGGATCGTCCGAGTGGAAGAAGTCGACGACCGGCGCAGGCGTGGAGGACGGCGGCATACGCAGCAGGATCTGCCGACGGCAGCGAGAACAGGGCGGCGACGGCTTTCAGGAGATCGCCGGCGGCGAGAAAACGGAGGATTTGGAGGGAATTTTCTGTTGGAGGGATAAGAGGTGCACATGGACGGGAGAAATTGGCGGCAGCGGCGGCCGCCATTGCCGCGGGCAAACCTTTTTGCCAAACTCCGCTCCCGCAATTAACCGGTCTTTAACTCTTTTTTGAATAATTTTTCTTTTTTTGAAAAAGTCTTTTTTGAATAAATTTAAGAACAAGTTTTTTGTATAATAATTTAAGAACATGTTAATTTTGAATTTCCTATTAATAAAGCAAAATTATATTTTTATTTTGTCCTAAAACAAAAGAGCTAAGCTATTACAACAAGAAAAAATTATAAAATAATATCTGCCAAGAATTTCACAAAATTCTTTTGAAAGAGATATTTCTTTCTCTCAAATATAGTCGCATAATTTAGCTATAGGTGTAGTAAAGTAGTAGTAGTATTTATATTTTTTTATTATATATTATCTCAAAAAATATAAAATAAAAAAAATAAAAAATAGGAATAATTACCTACATGCCACACCATTTAGTTTTATTTATGCTTTACCCATCCATTCTTAGTTAATTACGCTATGCACACTCAAAACATTATAAAATCTTACATATACACATTTGAGTTAAAACTTAATCAAAATCTTTTTGAAAAAAAAAATTCTGTCAGTAAATAATTAAAATTATAATTTTATCCTTAATGATAAATATTTTCTCTTCATCAATACCACACTAAAGCATTGATTTGTCCTAAAATTAATTCACGTCGCGGATGTTTCCTACCTTTGCCGCCACACCTAAACATTAAGGTTTTAGAATTTTCACTCAAAATATATTTAAATATCTTTAAAATAATATGATGAACGGCTCAGTTTTTTTTAATCTAACTATAGTTAGGTTATTGAAAAATTATGATTACTCATTATAATAGAAATAAGTTAAAATATGTGTATGTAAGATTTTATAATATTTCGAATGTGTATAG
Organism: Apostasia ramifera; assembly: GCA_019297695.1. Lineage (NCBI taxonomy): Eukaryota > Viridiplantae > Streptophyta > Magnoliopsida > Asparagales > Orchidaceae > Apostasia > Apostasia ramifera. Next base: position 113,876 of record JAEMOT010001741.1, on the reverse strand, counting down.
CATAATTAACTAAGAATGAATGATAAGGTATAAATAAAAGTAAATGGTGTGGCATGTAAGTAATTATTTCAAAAAAATAACAATGGCAATAGTGAGGTGCCTGCTCTAATTGAAAGTCTTCACAATTAGGGGTGGCAATATATGACCCAACCCGTGAATCCGACCCGAACCCGACCCGCAAATTTCGGGTATGGGTCATGAATTTTGACCCATTTATTAAACGGGTCGGGTTTGGGTTGGGCGTAATAGGGTCGGGTAGGGTTCGGGTTGAGTATTTATCAAAAAATACTTTATAAATGGGTCGGGTCGACCCGCCAACCCGACCCATTTATTAATCGGGTCAGATTTAGGTCATGGATTTTGACCCATTTAATAAATGAGTCGGATTCGGGTTCGACCTGAACCCGACCCGCCGACCCATTTTGCCACCCTTCACAATGACATGAAATCCTTCAAATGTCATAAATTTAAATTATTTGTGATAATTTACAAGCATATGTGATATGATAAAATTCATTTAAAAGCAATACCAGATAAATTTTTAAAATTGAAACGCAAAATGAAAGCATGCAAAAATTTAACTTTAAATTTATATTAATAGTATACAATCAAAAAAAAAATTATATTAATAGTATATGGAGAAATTTTGACGACAAACTCCCTCAACTTTAGGTGAACAAGAAATTGACTCGTCTCGTGACGGGTAAATCTAAGTCCCGTTTGTTTTGAAGTTAAAAATTAACTTGATTTAATTTTAGCCTAACATTATCACATCACACATAAAATTTAATATTAAAAACTAATTTTATTTCACATCTTACACATATTACTAAAACAATAACTAATTTTTATCATATTTTTTACATATCCCAACATAATAACTAACTTTATATCACATCTTTCACATATCTCAATATAATAACTAACTTTATTTCACATTATTTATAATTTTTAATAAAAAAATATTTTTATCTAGGTTTAATTTTAATTTTGTTAAATTTAATCTTACAAATTTAACAAGATATAGAGCTTAAAAAAAAAAACTGGGTAAATTTAAGTAGATAATGAAAATTATACTGTCTATATACATAAAAAAATTTACTAATCCAAGGTCTTTTTTTGTAATAAGATAAAAAAAAATAATTTATTTAAAGTTTTTAATTATTTTTTAAAAATATATATAATATGAAATAAAGTAAGCCAATTACACTAAAAATTATGTTGAATGTGAAATAAAATAATTATTTAATATTCAAAATTTATGTAAGATAAAATATAAAATAAATTTTAAATATTTTTTAAATAAAATTAAATTTTTAGCCTAGGCTAAAATTAGCCATAAATTTTAAGCTATTACCAAATATGATTAGAATATTTATTACAAATTATAGGAGATTACACCTTCAATTAGAGCAAATATATTTTGATCAAAGCAAAAAAAATTGGGGGAAAAAAATTTGAACTTGGTGATATTTCATTATTGGTGGACTTTAGCTTGAATTTTCTTATATCTTGGGAACACATTGTAGATAACCTACTAAATTAGAAGAAATTTAAACTCAATATGAAAATTCTAAGTAATCGTGATCCAAAAAATCATACTTTGAGATATGAAGCCCTCCACGTATCACCATTAGTATTAGCTAAGAACTCAACTAATTTTAGTGAAATTATTTTATTACATATCTCTCATCTCGGCTAAAATAAGTGTGACACTTTCATCGTAAACTCCAATATCACATGCTATTCAATAAAATAATGAATAATTAAGAATATAACTAATGTTCAATACTTTTATGCATGATGATTTCAATTATATAAATAATTTTCATTTCATAAATATAAACAAAATTTCAAATCAATAGGTAGATGGTCAACTTAAGTTCATTCGAGCGATCTAGCTATTGGGATGCACATGCAAGCTATTCAATATTATATGATCAATAAAAGAGTTAAGATAATAATAATAAAAAAAAACTCATTTGATAATTTATTAAGACTCAGACTTTCGATATTATAATGTGGACCTGTGCATTATTAAGTCTTAAACTTAGAAACTTGAGTGTAATTTACCCTAATAATAAAAATAAATTAGGGTCTTATCTAATAAGAAATAATTTAAAGAAATTCTTATTTGAATAGTTTACTGACTAAATATTAAATACTTTTGCTAATATATTTTATTAAAAATATTTAAATGTTAGTAAATAGTAAAATAAATATTATCTAAGTTTATGAAATTATGAGATAATATCATATAAATTATTATTTCTTCGCATATAATTAAAATCTTGTTTATAATCTTTGAATGTATGATTTTTCAAAAAGTTTGAGAGATTAAATTAAATTTAAATTAGAGCAAATTTTTTAAGGGTTTTCGAATTTTAATTATTTTGCTTTGCGTCGGTGTGAATTTGGGTTTGGTGGTGGACCTAAGAATTTCTTAAAAACGATGTGGTTAATCGTCCTTTAACTGAAGACAAAATACGTCTCCGGAGAAAAATAATATTCGCCGCCCTCAAAACCCTAGCATTCCCGACTATCTAGTGAGAGAAAAGATAGCTGTATAGATCGAAGAACATGAGGTGAGTTCTCAATATCCAGTTATGATATTTCTTCCATGCTTGTTTCCTGCTTCCGTTCGACCTAATTTGACCTAGATTTCAAACTGGTCTGAGGAACTTTCTTATCTGTCTGAATCAGTAATGTTTATTGATGTTTGATCTTGGGGAAACCCTTTGCTATTCTTACTGTTCGCTCAAATTTTTAGTCTTGAATTGAAGGATTTGATGTTGGGTTTGATCCGTAAGATGCTTTTCATGAGTCTATTTGAGAGATTGAATTTAGCTGTTGTTGTCTTCTTTGTGCAAATTATCAAGCTGAGTTTAACACTGTTTAAATGAAATGCTGCCTAGACGTGGAGTGAGTAATGAATCTCAGATTATGGATTTTGTGTGGGGGAAGCTGAATGAGAAATTATGGTGGCCTGGCCAGATTTGCGATCCATCTGAAGCACCTGAACAAGCTCTAATTACGCAGCATCTAGATCACTGTGTTCTTGTTTCCTACTTTGGCGAACATAGCTTTGCTTGGTGCTATCCGTCGCAATTGAAGCCCTTTGGGGAGGATTTTTCAAAGATGGTGAAGCAAATGGGGTCGGAAAGCTTGGTTAGTGCTGTGAATGATGCTCTGTGTGAGATGGAAAGGTGTTTGAGGGCTGATATGACGTGTTCTTGTGTGCCGGTGGATGGCAGGGTTGAAGTTATGTTCCGTAGAACAGCTGCTCGTCGTAAAGCTTCCATGGCTGGTTGTCGCTCCATGGAGTTACTCAAGCTTCTACGAGACGTGGGCCGAGATGTTTTAGTTGCTGATAAGCATGAAGTCACCTTGTTGAAGAGTTTCGTAGGTTCGTTCTGTCTTCAAAATGGATCCTTTATTGAAAGGATTCAGGATCTTGTTGATGAAGAGCGATCTGATGTTAGTGCTCTACCTGGGAAACGGATGAAGGTAAAGTCTGATAAAAAATATAGACTCCCTGCTAACAGGAAGATTAAACAGACAGAAATTTTGGTGGGAGAATCCTCAAGGAAGAAAAGGAGTATGGCGGAACTCATTGGGGAAACAGATTTAGAGAACAGAGTGGTTATGAAGAAAAAGTCCAGTGAAGTCAAAATTGAAGGTTTTTCATCAACTCGGAGAAGAAAGAAAGAAAATGTTAATGGGAAATTTCCCATGGGTGATATGCTTGAAGTTGATCCCCACGAAGAGAGTGAATTATTTGGAAAGAGGGAGCGCAAGAAGAGCAAATATCTTTCACCTCCGTACACTAGTGGGTATCTTAAGCGCTCAAATTCATTCGAGCTAGTAGATTCGGAATTTGAGATGGTAGATTCTGATGGGTCAAAAAGCGAGTCTGAAATCTTTGATCGAAGTCGCACTCCTATATGTGATATATTCAATGATTTTCTATTTGTGGCAGTTAATCCTCTTCATCAAGGTAGGGGACATCGAACTGAGGAGATGATAGAATTCTTTGGTAGGCATAGAAGTTTGCATTACAGTGGCATCTTTGATTCCGAAGGTTTAATGGAGCAAGCTGGTGAATCAGCAGGCAATCACACTGGAGAAATTGCATCATGCGTTCGACGGAATGTAAGACAAGCAAGGAAAGGTCGGGCGAATGGAGAGGCTGGTATGAAGTCCGGACTGTATGGTGTGGATGAAAGCATGAATAAAGTAGATAACGAAATGTTTGAAATACCGAATGACATAATTATCGACATTCCCGGAGAAACGAGAGCACCTCTGAAGAAGAAAAAAAGGGATTATTCTGTAGACATTGATCATACAATTCACAGCAGCTCAAGAACAAATGAGCCCAAGACAAAGAGGAGAAAGCAACAAGATTCAGTGACTCTTATTTTGACATTTTCTCAGGCCAGAAACCTTCCATCAAAGGATGAACTTATCTCTAAATTCAGCATGTATGGATCTTTGGATGAACTTGAGACTGTGTTGCTTCAGGATCAAGCTTGTGCCAGACTTGTGTTTCAGAGGGCATTGGATGCGAAGAAGGCCTTAAATGGTATAAAAAGGGGCAAAAAATTGGAGTTTCCTTTCTTAGATTTGAAATCATGTTACTTGAAAGAAGACACCAGCATTGTATCGAAATCGGAACCTTCTCCTGGCAACTCACTGGTTTATTTAAGCGAAAATCTTCAGAGAATGATATCTTCGCTCTTACCAGAGAAAAAGGGCTTGAAATCTGCTGATGGTTTGAAGCCAGAGGTGTTGGAAGATTTAGTTGATGACATGAAGATCCTCCTGTGTAAGGTTAACGGGTTGATAAGCATGCAGACCTGATGCAGCGAGGAGAACGGTGGGCATTATGTACTATTGGGGATGTAATAAGGGTTTCTACTGTATTGATGTATAATATATATTCTGTGTAGTCCTTTGTGTAGTATCTTTGCCAGAAATTTTGGATGTCACAGTGGTTTGTTGAGCATTTTGGCTGCAGTTGAGCGAAAAAAATAAATCAAAAATCTAAAGGGCCATTTAGTTAAATGTTATGTTAGTATTATTTATCATATTATTTAAAAAATAGTAATTATTTTATTTTATGATATGCGTAGATAAATTTTTAAAATTTATAAATTTATTATTAAAAAATAACATATAGATATTCAGATATATAAATAATATGATATGGTATTAAGATAATATTAATCTGAATGCTTTTAGCAGTTTTACGATGAATTTTTATTGCATAACATTTATTGTTATCCTGCTTTAACTTGAAGAATCAATTGAAATCTCCTTTAAAGACCTTGCAGCTGAAGAAAACAAATTTCAAAAACTCTAGGATTTTCGATTATGAACTTTGACTACAGTTCAAAGAGTAAAACACGAAAACACTTTTCTATGATTTTGTGTTAGTTGAAGATGAGAGATTTTATGTGAAAAGTCTAGAAATTCATAATTATCACAAGCTAGCTAGCTGTAATATGATTTGGTTTGGATTGATCTTAAGAGACTCACTAGAGATTTATATGAATTTTCACTGAAGACTTCCTCAAAAAAAGCCGAGACTCTTTTGTTCTTATTCATCTTCTTTAATTATGACAACAGTGAATAAAATTCTGAAAACTTGTTCACTTTATGTTCTCTCATTTGACTTATAACTTCACCTCATTAAAGTCTCCTCCCAATAGCACCTCCTAATATAGGTGGAGAGAGGAGCACCAATTTCTTCTACTGGTGTTCTAAAAATATTTTTAATGTTTGTCTACTGTAGATGAGTCTCAGTAATTTAGTCTATTTGGCCATTTCTAATAACTATTTAAGATTCTTTGACCTTCTAGAAATTTACACATTATATTTAAGTAAGAAATATTTTTTTATTGATAAATAAAAGAATGAGCAACTCTTTGAATCAGAGGGATTTTCACAAAATTTGGAGCCACTCAAAGTTTGCTTCTTGGAGAACTTCATCATTTTATTAGAGCTTTCTTTTCAAGGAAGTCCATGTCAAACCTCATGATCGAGATTTCTGTACTCTTCGAGCAACATCGCTTTTGTCATTAAGAACATTCTTCTAGAATTTTTTTTCTATATCTTCTCAACTTCCTTCTCACAACCAGGGATTTCCAGTTGGGGTACATCCTCTGACAGATTTACCTATACATGCACTATACATCAAGGGACTCTTCGAACTACCAAAATAAGATATTGCCACTAATCTAATTCATTTTATCAGAAATCTAACACTATTAAATCTTCAAGCCTCAATTTAGTTGGTGTCCAACTTAATCATGACTATTTTTTTTAAAATAACATATATAATTTTAATATATCAATTCTCACAATCAGGGATGTCCAGCTAGGGTACATCCTCTGACAGATTTACCTATACGTGCACTATACATCAAGGGACTCTTCGAACTACCAAAATAAGATATTGCCACTAATCTAATTCATTTTATCAGAAATCTAACACTATTAAATCTTCAAGCCTCTATTTGGTTAGTGTCCAACTTAGTCATGATTATTTTTTAAAAATAATATATATAATTTTAATATACCAATTAATTTTATTTAATATTCTCATAATTAATTGACTTTATTTTTTAACATATACATATCTTAAAAAAATCATAAAATAGTTAAAAAAATAGTTATGACCAACTTGACTACCAACCAAACAAAAGCCAAATGTCAAAAAAAAACTTAAAATTGAAGGAGCGTGATGAAACTATTTAGGCCCATTTGGAAGTTAAAAATTAACCTAATTTAATTTTAATCAGACATATCACATCATATATAAAATTTAATATTAAAAATTAATTTTATTTCACATCCTACACACATTACTAAAATAATAACCAACTTATATCACATACCTCACATATCCTAATATAATAACTAATTTTATATCACATCCCTCGCATATCCCAACATATTAATTAAATTTATTTCATATCATTCACAACTTTTAATTAAAAAATATCTCTATTCAAATTAAATTTTAACCTTACAAACAAACATATCCTCAGTTCTTTTATTATTGAGAATCTCTCACAACATAGTAAGAGGCAGAAGGATCAAGCTTTAACTAATTATCTCTACTGATCATTAATTAGCTTCTTTTTCTTCTTCTTCTTCTTCATCTAAGCAGCAGAAGGTGCAGCAACATGAAGGATGGCTGGCTCCGGCATTAAAGCCATTATCGAGGTTTTAGCCCTCAGGAAGGCTTCGTCTTCTTCTTCCTGAGCTCCAGCTTCTTCCATCTCCTTCCAGTCGAGGGATTCATCGTTGTATATATCCCACCATTTGCCCACTAGCATCTTGACGTCCTCCCTATCCATGTTTGCTTCCTTTCCGGTGTATCTCCACGGTTTTGATCCCTGCAAAATGAAGCTTAGATTTTAAAACTTGATTTCGATTTCAATTTCATTTTAATTCGTAGAATTCTTTCTTTAATTTTTATATGTTTGTTGAGTGAATGATTAAAATAATAGTATATAATTTTTTTAAATATAATAAATTTTCGGATAAATTATACACGACATAATATTGCTCAGATTCACGATTATAAAATTTTGCCTTTCAAATTATGAGATTTGTTAGATTTTTCGTTCTACCTTTTAAAATTGGCTTAAACATTTTATATGACATATTTTTTTCATATATTTATAATTTATAAAATTAAATAATTACTAAAATATTACTATACTCTTTTTTATGTTAACGATGCATTTTGATTTGTTAATTTTAAAATTTATAATATTTATATCTTGTTTTCAAAGACTCTTATTCAGGGTTTTCAAAACCAGACCGGACCGAGCGGTTCGACCGGTTCAACCGGAAACCGGGCCAAGATTCGGTCTGGTTCAACATTAGAACCGAAATCAGCTAAAAACCGGGTTGGACTGGTAAAAACCGGGTTGAACCGGTAAAAACCGGTCCAACCGCCAAACCGAACAAACCGGTCAAACCGAAATTATTATTTGAGTTTTTTATTTTATTTTTATACATTGATATTTGAACATTAATATTTTAATATTAATATTATATTTTGAATAATAATTTTTTATATAATGGATGTTTAACTGATTTTTTAATTTTTTCATGAATTTATTTCGAATTATTATAAAAGAGAGTATTTTAAATGACAAATTGACAAAAAAATAATTGTATTCATTTTGTTTTGTTTTTTTAATTTTTTATACATTTTTTGTGGTAGTAAATTTTTTAAATTAGTTGTATTATTTTTTTTCAAAATATTTTTTATCATATTTTAAAAATTAGTCTCACATTTAGAAAATTTATATTTAATTATGATGTAATTATTAAGTCATCCGGTTGAACCACGGTTCAACCGATTGATCCGATAAAACCATGAACCGGTCGATTGACCGGTTCGATCTTCGGTCCGGTTCTGAAAACCTTGCTCTTATTCAATCCTTCTATTTTATTAATTATCGCATTTAGGCTATTTTGATGAAAATAAATATAATTTTTAATCTATTGAATAGTAAAGCATTTGAGCATTAAAATTTTTAAATTTATTGTAGTCATATTGATCAGATTTTTTTTTTCTCAATCCTTCAAAATGATTTAATGCTGAGAGCTGTAATTATCAGAAGGATATAAACTTTAATAATTGTGGGATCAAAGTATGTAATGAAGGCAGAAAGATGATGTTTTAAGTTTTGCTCAAATAAGTTCGTACATTTTGTTTCAGTTTTGGTCTAAATTGACTCAAAATTCATCGTTTTCGTTTCAACCGAAACTTTCTACTTTTAGAATAAAAATTTTAATGAAAAAATTACACGACTCTCAAAAGTAACCCCAAAGTAGCCAAAAGTGACTTTCGAACTAATTCTATGAATTATTCAATGAATTAAACCATTATTTTACTGAACAATTTAGTGAATTAGAGTCTTAAATTATATTCGATCAATGTACTGATCATTTGTTGGGGCTACGTAGCAAGGCTCAATTTTTAAAAAAGTGAACTACATATGTCTCCTATAAATAGGAATTTTTAAAATATCTGAAATTAGAAACTTGCTCGGAACTAGTTCAATTTTTGAATCAACTCGAAATCAGTTTGAAAATTTTAAATCGAATCATGAGCTAGGGCTTTAGCTCAAAGTTAATTTAGAGTTGGCCCTGGATCGCTTAAAATATGATTCGATTTAGATCAAAATTATATATATAATATAAATAATTTTGATATAATATATATATATATATACATAACATGTCGTTATATCTAATTTAGTTGTTTAGTGATAGAGTGGAGAAGATTTAAGATTTATTCTTCCCAAAATTTACACATCAAATCCTCTTAGAGGCATAATTTTTTTAATTTTTTTTAACAATTATAAGCTAATTCGAATCATATTTCATTTCGATTTTGGATTGATTTCGAGCTGGGTCGAGCTCGAAATTTTCGTTTTTAAATTGCTTTTGAGTTACTCGAAATTGATCGATAACAGCCCTATCATAAATAAGATATCTTTACTCTTTCATTCTCTAAAATTAGATATTTACATATACTACTCTACATTTTTAGTTATATCTATAAATGGATAGATCTTCTTCTTTTTAAATAAGATGAAAGATTAAATATTTCTCAACTTGATAGAATGAGTTCAGTTTATAATTATATATTTAAATTATAGGATCATATATATAAATATCTAATTTTTTAGTTATACAAGTGAAATGCCATTGTTTAGAGGTGAAAAATGTAAATTTTTTTTAAAAAAATTGAGAATGAGTTTAGTTTATAATTATGCATTTAAATTATAGGATCATATATATATAAATATCTAATTTTTTAATTATACAAGTGAAATGCCATTGTTTAGAGGTGAAAAATGTAAATTTAAAAAAAAAATTGAATTTTTATATTAAGAATTAAAGATCATATTATGCATTATATTAAAATTATCAAAATTATTAAATTTATCAAAATTTATAGTTCTAATTTATACGTGAAACTATAACCGATTTTTAAAACCTCATTCGAAATCAATCTGAAATTTGAGGTTTGGATCAATTTCTTCTGAGTTTTGAAACAATGACAGTCATGAATTATATGCACCTGCCAAATTAACTATGCACTTAGAAACATAAAAAATCATTATTTATGAGTGATATGCATATGTCAATTCATTTTTTTAACTTGAATTATTTAATTAAAAATTAAAGATCATAATATATATTATATTAAAATTATCAAAATTATTAAATTTATCGAAACTAATGCTTCTAATTTGTGAGTGAAATCATAACTGAGTTTTAACAATAATGTCATGAATTATTTACACATGTCAAATTATTCACATAGTTAGAAACATTAAAAAAAATTACGTACTTAGAGGTAATTATAGATTAAAATTTATATCAAAAAAATTATAGAATAAAATTTTAATTAGAAGGTGATTAATTAATTAATTAATTACCGCAGCACAGTAGTGGACGACTTTAACCTTGTCCAGCTCGACATTCTCCGGGTGACGCCACAGCATGGCGAGGACAAGATTGTAAATAAGAGGGATCGGCCTGTAGATTTTCTCAAAGTACATGTTCAAGAAATCCTGCAATTAATATTTAATTTAGATTAATTATTTTTATTTTCCCCGAAAATTAAAAATTACTGAAAAGTTATGGAAAATGTGAAATCACTGCCCCTCTTTCATAGGTGCCATTTTCAGGTCCTAAAAACTAATAGAAGTCAATGTGAGAAAGGAAATGTTCTCACACTAATAGAAGTCATTTAGGTGTGCTTGTTTTCATTATTAATGAGAGATTTACGAGGTATTTAGAAAAATTAAAAAAAATATGATAAAAAATTATAAGAAATTATTTTATATATTTAAAGTTAAATGAGGATTTATTATTTAATAAAGTGTATGAAAATAAAAAATTTATATAACCAACCCTATTTAATGAGATAAAGACTGATTTGTTGTTGTTGTTGTATATTTTTTATTGAGAGTTGTGTGTGATGTAAAATAAAAATAATTATTTTGTAGGGATGTTTGGGAGATGCATGCGATATAAGTTTGGTTTTATTTTAATATGCGTGTAAGATGTAAAATAAAATAAATTTTAAAAAAAAAAATTTATGTATGATATAAAATATAATTAAATTTTAATATTAAAATATAAATAAAAGTTAATATGAGTAATTTCAATATGGCTAAACAAACACAGCAAGCATCTTTTTGCTCACATGATTTTGAATCTGGAGCTATAAATTGAATAAAACAAAAAAAAAATTCAAAAAATAATTTTAGAAATAACCCAAATTAAGTTTTGAGGCAACTCAAAAATTAATTCAATTTTGAATTCAATAGGCTAGAACTTGAAAAAGTTTAAATTGAAATTTTTCTAAGCCCATTCAAATAGAGTCAAACTGGCGCTCATTCTCAGCCCTTCATGCTTTCCTCTCTTCTCTTCATGTGTCTAAAATACGATAGACTTTCGGATATACTTTTTTTCATTAATTTTTATAATTTTCTATAAAAGATATAATTTGATGTGCTTTTTTATGCTTTAATTAATGTAATAACTAATATCACAATTTCAAGAAAAGTAATAATTTTTTTTGTTACCAAATAATAAAAATAGACATTAAAAAAATGTAAAGAGCATTGGAGTTTTTAGTGTTTTCTAGATCTTAAGTGTGTATAGGTGCCTTTGGTGTTCAAGTTAAGTAAATTAATATATTAATTTGAGTAAAAAATATAGATGAGTTCTTTATTCATAATACAAAATACTTTCATAGCAAAAAATAATAATATTTTTAAAATTTTATAGATAGTGATAATTGCTTGACAGTATTGTAATGGTAATTATTTTTATATTTTTTTTTTATAAAAGTGATATTTATCATAATAAAAAATAGGGCAAATTACACCCAAGTCTTTGAGTTTAAAGTTTAATATCGCACAGATCCATATTTTTAAATTATAATATCAGTGTCCCAGAGTTTTAATAAATATCAAATAGGTCTTTTTTTATTTTTTTATTATTAAAATTTTTAAAATTATCATTTTACACCGCCCCTCTCTCTCCTCCCAATCACGCGCAGCGGGCGTCGGATCGGGAGGAGAGAGAGAGAGGCGGCGCTGGTGAACGCGGCCTCGCCCATGCGCGCGATCGGGAGGGAGAGAGAGGGGCATGGGTAAAAATATAATTTTAAAAAATTGTAATAATAAAAAATTAAAAAAAGACCCATTTGATAATTTATTAAAACTCAAGACCCGATATAATTTAAAAAAACGTGGATTTGTGTGATACTAAGTGTTAAATTCAGAGACCTGGGTGTAATTTACCTTAAAAAATATTTCTATTTTTATTTAAATTGAAGATTAATTTGTTTAGTTAGAAAATTAAACTGACCCAATTGCTATTTACTTCAAAAACATCACATCGGAAAATAGAATGGTCGATCAAGTTTTTTTTTTTTTTTTTAAATAAACTCTGCTAAACTAATTAAACGAATTAGTGAAGGAATTAAACTCTTACCTGTTCAGCGAAGGGAGTCGGAGGAGTGATCTTCAGGGTTTGGAGAAGGGAGTCGCCGGTGAGGCTGCTGGGCTCGAACAGGAACATGCCGGCGTTGAAGTAGAGAGGAGGAGGGGAGCCCATCGCCGCCGGCCACTTCACCTTCTCCGGGCACTGCTGGCAGTAGCCGACCGAGTACTGCCGGGAGTGGCTCCACGTCTTCTCGCAGAAGCAGTCCATTACGGCGTAGAAGTAGCCGTCGGCCATGTCGAAGAGGTGGTCGACGTTCTCAAATACTTGAATATCTGCATCCAAGTACATCATCTTCCCATATTCTTCAAACTGAAACCAAATTATATAATACCAATTCAGCTAAATTAGTATATATTTATGCATGTATAATTCTAAGATACGATCTAAATTTGCTTAATTACATATATAAATTAAATATTTCAAATATAATATTAATTATAGCATAAATAATTACCTGTTTAAAGGAATATTTCATTAACCAGCTCACATACAAGGGTGATGGGAGTACTGTAGAGTTTGATCATCTACAAAGCTAGCATGTATTAAGAGATGGATGCGACATAGAATCGTTAAACGCACAATTAGACATCGGAGGAACAAGGGTGGTGCTCAATTTCTGCACAAGTATCGAGTCATCAGCTCCTGGTCAGGCTGCTAATGCGACCGGACAGGACCAGAATGGTTCCGGTTCAGTCCGGTTCTAACCTGTTCCGGACTGTCCCGAACTGGTTAACCTAATCTGGAACCAGTCCGAGTCTGATCTGCTTTCACGTTTTGGGCCAGGTTGTATTTAATTAAAAATATATATTCCTATATATTTTTAAAAAAATATTATTATTAATATTAATGAAAAATTTTATAATAAAATAATTATAGCTTGTTCAAGTATTTCGCATTACAAAAAATTATTTTTCATAATTACAAAGAATTCTTTTAGAATACTCATCTTCTTCTTTTAAACTGTTATTCTTGAATTCATCCACAAAATTAGACTGTTAATTTGGTGCCTCGGCAACAAAACAATCCTGTAGACAAATAAACATACAAAAGGTCACAATAGATAAGCTACTCTGCAGTCAGGAATAATTCTTTTTGTGGTGGAGAAAGTTGATTTGATGGTATAGTCGATACTTGTGTGCTAGAAAATCTTGAGTCAAACCAAATAGAACAGGGTATTACTTTGATGAGCTTTTCCACCACTTTAATAAGCTCATATCATTATTAAAATTTTCCCTGAGGTGTAAATAAAATTGCAGGTCGCTCAAATTTATAGGAGCTTGACTCTGCGTCGTAGATTGCTCGCCAGTAGGTGCCTTTCTTTTCTCTGAAAATAAATCTTAGAGAACTGTAAAAACAGATGCCTTTTCGACATTAATATTACTCTTCAAGAAATTAGAATATTCTGCGTAAAAAGTTCCATAGCTTCGATCCCTTGGCAAGGATCAAGCATAGCAGCTGTAGAATATAAAAGTGGTATTTTTTTCAAATATTTTTAAAATTTTAATTCCTTATCAACAACAAAAGTTTTACGCATTGAATTTGATCTAAACTCTAAAATTTTTTGAATCATTTGAAAAATATAAAGTAAAAAAATAGACGAAGTCGGATAATAATAACCTGAAAGACCTTCAGTAGACTCCTTAAAAGTTAATAACTCTAAAACTTTTTTTAAGAAAATCCAATTGTATAAACACAATTAAAGGTCATTGTTGATTGTGTAGGAATTCTAAAAGGCAGTAAGTAAATCTTCATATGGTAAAAGTGATTTAAATAGACGATGAAGTAAATTTCATCTAGTTTTAAAAAGTAATGAAAATTTTATACAAGTTTTTCTTGCACTTACACAAACACTTTTCCATTCACATCTAACATTTGAATTCAACCAAATTTATTTTGCAGCATGCTTAAATTTATTAATAATTAAATGCTTGGAATTAAAATTACCAAAAACACATAAATTTAGAATATAGCATGCAAATCTAAGATGAAAAAGAGATCCACAAAAAGAAAATTTTAGAAATTGTTGTAAGAAATTAACTGCAAAATTATTATTCGAAGTATTATCTAAAATAATAGAAAAAAATTTTATTTTATATATCATGAATTTTACAAATATTCTAAGTATAAGTAAGAATAGTAGAATCTATATAAGCTTTACTAATATATCAAATAATAATTTGCATTTATATATTCTCCATTACTCATCAATCTAATAATAAGTAATAACTAGGTAACTTGTTTCATTTATGCTAATTCAAATATCAAAACTTAAACTAATCCTACAACATATTATTGTATTGAGATTGTAAATACTAAATAATATATTCTAAGAATCTCTCCTGATCTTCACATATTGTAAAATGTTATTCGGTTCATACAACGAATTGAACTAAATCTCAATATGCCTTATCATTTCTAAAAGACAATTGCATATCCATTTTGTGAATTAAGTTGTGTTTGGTTTGCCTTTACAGTAGTGGGTTGATAAAATTTTTTATCAAATTTGTGAAATCTAAGTGTTTTTTAAATGTGCAAGTCCCACCACCCGTACCATCTTGTTTGTACGAGTACTGGTTTGCAAATTTTGCAAACAATAGCATACTCAGGTCTCTCGGGATTGATTTAATTTGTAATTCAAAAAACTCTCATACCTTACTTCGTTTCGTCCGAGATTTGTTAGAATCACTTAAAGATTGAGTTGACGGGCTAGTACTGATGCCAACATCTTTACTAGCATTAAGATCATATAGATTGAGATCAAGTTCTGAAGTTTCGTTAAAGTTCTCATCGAGCAAAATAAGACGATCGAGTTCCAGAATATAATCTGGATCCACATTCTATTGGCGAGTTAAGGAAGAAACGGCAATGAATTGATGTTGGGAAGCCATTTAAATGCGTTTGCAAAATTTTTGAAAAAGTAAAAAAATCTAAAAATTTATAAAGGTTAGAGAAATTATATACATATAAGTACTACTTATAGATGACTAAATATAAATTAAAAGGTCTAAAATTTTTAGGTTAAGTCAAAAAAAAAAAAATTCTATATGTTAAGCAGCTAGCACTATTTGTCATTTGCCAGCTGCTCCTTTAATGGGAACCATTATTTTTTAAAAAAAATTTATATAAAATGAGAACCTGACTGGTTCTGGTTCAACATAACCAATTCGATTCTAAACCAGTTATCCAGTTCAATGAATTAGATGATTGAGATACATAATCGTACAATTCGATGTGATAAATTATTCAATCCATTTTTCGGGTCTAAATTTGCATAATATGTTACTAGATTTTCTTATAAATATCTTATTTACATCTAATTATCATAAAAAAGTTTTAATCATTTATACTATTTTAAAATTTGAGAGGGTGAAATTGTGAGATTCTAGTAATCTCTCCAAGGATCTTTGAAAAAATAGTAGAAATTTTTTTCAGCCTGGTGCGGTCCAAATTTTTCTATTTTTTGAGTTTTTTCACACAAATCTTAGTACATTAATTCTTCTATAATTTTCATTGTGTTTTCTTTCATAGTCTATAATTTTATCAGCCGTCTGATTTAATTTAATTTTAATATTATATCATGCTATTTAGAAGAAAAAATTTATTTATTTTAATGACATACATAAATAATCATGTAAAAATTTGTAGATTTGTCACTTAAAAAATTACATCTAAGTTATAGATGTCAAAAAATTTAAATAATATAAAATAATATTAAATTGAATTCTCTCTTAGTCCAATTAGAGTTAATTAATATTTTATTTAAATAAAAATATTATATTTAAAATTTATTAAGTTTAAGATACTGCACATATACTTTATAAATTTTTGGATTTTTTTATTTATATGGGATTAGATAATTAAATTTGTGGTAACATATATGTAAAATTGAACACTTGAATAATTTGCTTACACTCGAAATCCGAAGCTTGGAGTAGTTGATAACGTAGTAGGCCATGGCGAACTGAACCTGGCTCTCCGGCGGGTAGACCGGCTCTATCTCCTCCACAAGGCAGCCCTGCGACCGGAGAATCTCCCGGTGGTCGGCCGGCACGTCCGGCAGAACCGCCACAACCAGCGGGTAAGCGCTCCTCACCTTCCTCAGTCCCTTAGCCAGCCCCACCACTCCTTTCACATAGTCGCCGTTGCCGGCGAGGAAGGTCACGTAGGCCCTCTTCAAGCCGCCGGCGGTGGGCGGCGCCGCCCCAGCCGGAAGCTCTGAGCCGATCGCCCGTATGGCGTCGGCGGCTGGCATAGCTTGATATGTGGCGGCCCCGAGGAAGCTGAAGCTGGAAGCTCCGAAGTTGTCCTAAGCCTCTTGTTCTTCATATGATCTCGTTAAATTCAACCCAAATGCATGCCAAATGATGGAGAAATGAAACCCAAATGAAGAATTTTCTAATCATAACATTAATTTAAGCATAGATTTTTTTTTATATAAGAAATTTGAAATTATAAAATTTTTATCTTCTACGGTTCTATTGACTTGAGACTTATATAACGACAACCCAATATTTAATCTGAGAGACTTAATTTGAAAAATTTATAAGGTTAGAATCAGTCTATAAATGATCTTCTATCTCAGAAGCCTAGATGCAATTTATCACACTATATATTTCATTTAGGCTAATATGCAGAACAATAATTTGAGAAATTAAGTTGAAATTAACATATAAGTTTTATAAAAACTTTGACCGTAAGGAAGGGTTGATCGTAACGTATCAACACTTTAACTTGTTGAACTTTTAATGTAAGATTATTTTTATTTATATCACAACAAATATTCACGTAGAATGAGAAGTCATCTCATTGAATTCACTCTTCTTCCAACAAGTCATCTAATTAACTTCATCAAATTTATGCATTATGAATTGCACTCACAATAAACACCTCGCACTGTTGGAGTTACTCCTCTTGAAATTATTTTTACTCAATCATAGAAAGCCGAGAAACACCGATAAGAGCATAATCTTACATAACCTACATGATTGCAGCCAAATTTAGATTTATTAAAAGGGTAATATGTAGAGGCCCAAGTTCAGATTATAAATGTAACATTCTGATGAAATTTAGATTTAGATTTTTGATTAATTTAATTTATTATGATAAAATTAATTTTTATTTATGAGATTAATTATTTAAGATTAAATATATGAAATATTAAATGTTTGTTATGCGATTCAAAATTCAAAATGATTGAAATTAATATTTAATTTAATTAAATCAAATTATTTAAAATTTAAATTCAATGAATTTAATTACCCATTAAATATCCATAACTACCTCTTTAAATTAAGGCTAAGAAAAATTACAGAAATACCCCCAGATTATTATTTAGAGAAAGAAATAGAGTTTCTCACCCTAAAATACCAATTCAACTCTTCCCCTTCTATAACCGCCACCGGCCTAGAGAGAGGAGAGAGAAAGTGACGAGTTGGAGAGAGAAAGAAGCTGAATCTCCCTCAAAATCGACGATTCTTCTTCATCTTCTTCTCGATCTACACGTTTTCTTACGCCTTGGATCGGATCTAGTGATTTTGGAGTGATATTTCTCTTCGGATTTCAAGAAAACCTAGAACTATGGTGAATTCGATGTAGGTTTTTCCCGAAGATTGCTTAATTAAATTCAGATTTATTATCAAACTAAATATATTGAATGAAATTAATATTTTATACAAAGATCTGAAATTTATTTTTGAAATTATATTAGTTTTTCTGGCTGCATCTCATTTATAATTTTTGAAAAAATTCTGATTGAAGTTTGCTACTTCGTACAACCTGTTTCACGATTCTGTGCATGATTGCTATATACCCATGAAATGCTTTGATTTAAGTATGCTGTTGGGCTTTTCTTTTTTTCATATTCACGAGTGATAATTTAAGTTATTAATTGAAATTGTGTTTATTTAATTTATGTTACGTGCCTCTAAAAATTCTAATAATAAATATGAAAATCAAATCCTTTTTGTTATCTGCTTATCATGCTGCAATTCATATATCCTTTTTATTGCTGTAGCTTTATTTATCTTATTGATAAATATAATATAATGTTTATAATAGTTGAATAAATATGAGGTTTGGGTGCAATTTGACGTTGAAAATATCGAAGAACAAACCTTAAGTTTTATTGCAGGTATTAAGCAATTCGTTTGATCAATTAAATACATGCAAATCAATTATATGACTATTTAATTATATTCATATAGCTGATTTATTCTTGAGATTGTGACACCTACGGGAGAGCAAGTGTACGGACTTGTTGTCACATTCGATGAGAATATATTGACTCGCGACTGTGATACCTACGGGAGGGCAAGTGTATGGACTTGTCATCACATTCGTTGAGAATATATTGACTTGTGTTTGTGACACCTACGGGAGGGCAAGTGTACGGACTTGTCGTCACATTCAAAAATATAATATAATATTTAAGCAAGCGTATGTGCTCGCTATATGACTAAATTTATAATCAAGATTTTAAAGGCAATAATGGATTAAAAATTAAATGTGATTTCTGTGGGATTACGCACCTGCCTTAGCTCGAGCATATGATATATATTGGCGCGACTGCGTCCATTGCCATTTTGAGCTAGGGGGTGAAAACTCCCAAAACTGATTGAGGACCTCATATTTAGCCATTATAGGCCATAGCCTACGGGGCCAGGGGATGATGATCCCCAAATGTGTAAAAGGCAGCTGAGGCGTAATACAAGAAATCACGGGCCCAAAAGATAAAAGTAAAATTAATAAAAAGAAATCTGCTTGTTACTTATTTTATTTTATTTTATTTCTGTTTATATGCTGATGTTATACTTGTTATGCAAATTATGTTATGTTTGTTTAAGACTTGCTGTTCACACTGTGCTATGCCATCTCTTTATCCTACATGCTTGCTTAATTGAAATCTATGTTATACATGTTTAATTGTTTGTTATTCTTATTATATCATGTTAACATGCTATTATTATTATTATTATTATTATTATTATTATTATTATTATTATTATTATTATTATTATTATTATTGTTGTTGTTTAATATTTTTATTTAAAAGCTTTGTTAGTGTACAACCTACGAGTCTGTTCTAACAGACTCTGTCACTAACGTGGCAGGTACTGGAGCACTTGATCACAGGAATGGGGAGAATGCCGGTCAAGAGAAAAATTAGTTTATTGCCTTATTTCCTAGAGAGTGACTATTTACTTATGTGTTCAGTTGAGACTATAGTAGTTCTTTTTCATTTATTTTAGTTGGATGTTTAATTCTGTTCTAAGTTATAGATATGTGAACTCTTGTAGTAGCTTTTGATCTATTTAGTTTTTTTTCGCTGTTGAATTAATCTTCCTTCTCCCCTAACTTAGATAAATTTTAGTGTGACGGCTAGGGTCGTCACAATAAATGAATTGATACTATCTAACGGGCTTTTTTAATTCATCAAGTACATGCTCACCAAAAGCTCACTTAAGCCACCCAATATTGCGGGAGTTATCTACTCAACAACGAAAAGCAAATAAACATATATGGCCGCACAATCATGCGCGAACTCTATATTTGATTGTAGCCAAACCTTCAATTTAGGTACCACTTATTAAGGGGCCGAAATATAATACTATAAGAGCCCAAATTGTGCCTACTAAAGAAATGAACAGATATTCTTTAAACCCAAAAATCTAAGCTAACAGCTAATTAAGGAGTCAACACTCGTATATTAATGCGTCAAATTTCTGTTGATCATTCTATCCGAGCAGCCTACGTGCATGAATAATTTAAACATTTAATATGGATCTAAATGAAATGGTTTGGCAACATGGATCTAAATAAAATACTTATGAAACTATGAAACTTATGAATAATTTCCTTTTTAATTATTGTCCACTTCCACTACTAATAAAGAGAAAAAAATGGGACTGATAAATAACTGAGAAGAGATGAATGATGGGCGATCGTCGAGCCTTATCATGAGAACGGACGGCTCTGATTCGCCGGCATCTTAAATCTACTCTGTAGATTGTAGGCGTGTCCCTGTCATTTCGGAGAAGTTATTGAGTTCGGATGGCGCACCGTCTGGAACTCAATCAAAGGGAGCCAAGTGGCGCCCTCTGATTGGGCGTCCGGACGGTGCGTCGTCCGCACCCAATAATTTTTCGTCATTTGCAGTTTTTTCGGCAAATGATTTCGTATTTTCCGTCAGTCAAAAAAGCTAACGGAAAAAATTAAAAAATCAATATTATTTATTAAATATTCAACATTATTATAACTATTCATGAGCAATGAGTTATAAATAGAAAGCAATGGAAAAATTAATCACAGTAAGAAAGAAAATAATGAATTGATCAAATATTTTGAAAAATTTACATTTGTTATCCCAAAAATTCATTATTTTCAAACGACACCTCTTATTTTAGGGTGAATTTACAAGTAGCACCCCATTTTAAAATTAGATAGGAGTGCTGTATAAAAATAATAAACTTTGAGGATACTGTCTGAAAATAATGAATCTTTGAGGGTGACAGATGTAAATCCTCTTATTATTTTTTTATGATAAATTGATCACGTATTATTAAACTTAAAAGACAGGGAAGCAATTCCGCTGGTGCAAGACAAGGAGAATTAAAGTCAAAAGTCAACTTTGACAAACAAAATTCGAGTAAACTAATTAAACAAGAAGGAAGAGTAAAGGAGTAGAACAAATATTCAACACCTCACAACTCCACAATTCACTGCCAAAACCATGACAAAGAACTTCTGTCCTCATCTTCTTCGCCGTCCATTATTTTCTCTCATTTTTCGAGGCAAATTTCCTATCGCAAATTTACGTATAAAGTAGATTCTAAATGTCGTGGGCTTCCCTTTCTCATAGAGTTTCTGCTATGTTGGAGTGTTTTTATGTTGACACAAATGAAATATTCTTAACATTTAATAAAAATAAAATTATGAAATATATTTATGAAAATTTATTTTTTTAAGGTAAATATAAATTAAGAATTTTGTGCTTGCAATATATTTTGTATCATGTATATAATTATTTCAAAATTAAAATTGTATATAATGAAATATTTTAATTCTTTGAACAGCTCAATGCAAGCTAACAATCAAAAAAAAAAACTTCTACTTAAAGAGTTGTGATTCAGGTAAAAAATTAAGATAAATTATTGACAGGTCCTTGTAATTTATTTATACTTATATTTTAATTTATATTTTTAAAAAAACATTTAATTAGTTTCCTATAGATAAACAAATCAAATTGCTCAGAATGAGCTCAACACAACTTAAACTAAACTCAATATTTGTAAATCCACAATGTTTATAACTTACAAGGAGTAATTTAAAAATAATTAAGTTCTTTACATGTATTTATATATATATTTTTTTAAAATTCAATATCATTATTTATTACAACAATTTTAATACACAAAATATATTGTTACCTATTTCACAAAATCGATAACTTCACTCGAACAAACTCGCAACTCAACTCGAACTTGAATGATTGTAACTGACCTAAATTAAACTCGACTCAAACTCGACTCGTTTACACCACTACTCATCACCCCAGCATACACTGTAACATCCAAAGAGAGGGAAGATGTAAATACGACTACCAAAGAGGAGAGAAAGCAAGAGTGAGTAGATGCAATCGACATACAGGACATACAACAAACCAATTATGTGTTACAAGACAAAATTGAAATATAAAAATTCAACACTTAAAATATGTAACAAAAATAAAATTGAGATGACATGTAAATTCTCTTAAAATTAAAAATAGAAGTGGATGCATAGCGGAATCTAACTTGGCTCGCAATGAAACATTTAGATTTGAAGTGGCGATTAACTCGTTAGGACGTGACTCAACTCACAATGGCGACTCTTTATTGCCATCGCCATCATGGTCCCCAAAAGCTATAAGGTTCTTCCATTACTTCCTCAAAACATCATGATACTTCTCCCGCAACACGTCCCATATTGTAAGATATAATCGTTTTCCATGTATGTTCGAGTCTTATCTTCTAGTTGAAATTTCTTCGACATAGCACGATTAGCGAAAAAGTCATTAATGAGAGATTATAATCTTAATGCATGCTTTTTCTTCAATCTCCATAAATATTTTGATGTTGTTACCTATCAAATAACGACTTCTACTTTCGAAAAAAAAAATTTTTGATTGTCACATGAAGTTCAGAAATATATAAAACTGTATCAAGCTAAAAAAAAAAATCTATAAAACCAATCAGAAATTTATCTCAGATAGTAGGAAATCAGAAGAAATTCAACCTGAAATTCTAAAAATATTTTCACACAGTAATGTTACATAGGGTTCATAAACAGGTGTGACTACAACACTTGGCACTATATTACTAATTTACCATTATCAGTAGGGCCTTATTTAAATTGAAATATACTGTGCTGCATTAATATGAAATCTCCAATGAAACTATATTCAACGAGTAACAAAATAACATAATTATAATTTCGAAGTTCACCTTGAAATAAATGACATTTTTCATGGCGTTATGAAGTTGAGCAGCAACAGATGAAAAGAAGAAAGCACGTGGCCATTGCTGGAACATTGGACCTGAATCAAATCTTCATCTTCATCTTCTTTCAAGCATGAAAACCTGGTGAAATGCTCACCTGAAGGACCACTGTATTTCCTCAAGGGTCCTTCCCTTGGTTTCTGGCACCCAAATGATCACGAAAACCAGACAAAATGCAGACACTATGGCATAGATTGCAAAGGTTCCTGCAGGTCAACAAGTTAAATCATTGAATCATATTAGGGGGAAAACCACATACCCTGATACCCACTCAGAAAATCTAAGAGAATTCTACATTTAACTACAAATTCTTCGATAAGTGAAACCTCTAATTGTTGCATACACTACAAAACAGCTCCCTGTCAATTTCTGTTAGTAGCTATTAACCAAGAAATAAATCCTACCAAACTTTACATAAGCTCTCCAATTCTTTTGAACACCAACAAAGCAAACTACATGTTTTATCGGTTGTCTCCGAAGAGACAAAGCTTCACGTTGTGGTGCTTAAATAAAGGTGGTGGGGACACTTGACAACAGGTGCTTGATTCTTTTCAGATTTGTTCAATGTGATTATGGGATCTAAATTTGAGATGATTTATGCTAATTGAAAAACATTTTGATGCTAAGTTAATTAAAAATCTAGAGCTAATTTGAGATAATGAATATTTGTCTTAATTATAATATTTGTATTTTCATTATTTGTCCTAATTAAGTGTATTTGATATCTTATTTTTTGCATTTATTTTGAATTTTTTATTTTATGCATTAAAAACTCTATATAAGGTAGTAATCTAACATTATAATAAGTTAATGATAAATGAAATGAAATTTGCACTCTCCGGACACACAGGCTCTCTCACACCTGACCTGTGTAGACACAATGCCAATCCTACACTGCCCGCCAGACAATTCCGCTTGCAACACAAGCAAGCCAACGCGAGCTTTGCACGACCCAATGCGAACCACTTGACTCAAGTGAAGCCAACTTAATTCAACTCAACCCAATTGATCCAACCCAACTCTATTTGACTACCAAGTTGACCCCTACTTAGATTTTGTAGAATAAGGTATAATCTCTTGGCGAATCAAATTAATCATTGATTATTCGATTTGAATAAAAATTATTTGCTCAATTTGAGTATTTGTTTAGTTTATGCAACACTATCATTAATTGCATGTAATTACTACTGATTTTATTTTGTGAGAATCTTAATTAATCTTGAACCCCAGATCTAATTCATTAAATATCGAAGAGATGTTAGTTCGATCATTTTTTTTTGCACAAGAGAAAAACAATTATATCTTAGGCCTAATGGGAAATAAATTAATTTTAATATTCAGACGTATGTAAGATGTGAAATAAATTAATTTTAAAATTCGTATTTATGTTGAATGTGAAATAAAATTTATTTTTTGTAGAGTTACAAACAGCTCGAACCATACAAGCCCACTCAAGTACTTCTGGTTTTGCCAAACGATTAAAATTTAAAATCAACACATTCATATGTCAACCAAGCAAGTATTTCTTTACAATACTTTAACCAAACGACTAGAGTTAAAATTATTACTCATATACTACAATCAACAATCACTAAATTTAGAATAAAAAAAACAATTACTAAATTTCAAAGCTCGAACCAAACGAGCCCTAAGCTTTTATAGGTTGGTGAGCAATGAGTTTCTTTTTTTTTAACCTTTTGGGTGGGTGAGATTAGAACCTATAACCTCCCATTTGGGCAATTTACCAGTTAACTAACATGAAGACTGTGTAATTGCTCATCGTATTTATCACTAAGTAGAGTGATATCAGAATAGTAGTTGATCAGCAAGAAGGATAGAGAGAACCTCCAGTGCTCCAATCCATAAGCAAGTTGGCACTCATTGTGACAATCCACGCGGTTAGCCAGTTGGCTAATGTAGCCACACTACCAGCAAGCCCTTTAATGTTGACAGGAAGAATCTGGAATTACAAATGCATAGGAAAGTAACACAAAGTTGAGCTTTTTGGTAAAGGGCTAAGAAGGCTTAAATCTCATTAAATTGTTAGCAACAAGATAACAATAAAGTGAAGTTTCTGATGCATTGGGAGTGATCTGGTATGATTTTAAGACCTTCGAACAACCATTTTCGCATTGATATTAGGACTAAAATGTAAAGTTACGAATTAATTTGTGTAGAATGAAGCCTTATTGTACGATCAGCAAACTGTGCTTTGCCATGAACCTACCTACATTAGAGGCGAATGATTTAAATTCTTGTAAGCCAAATAGAAGCCAAATTCGATTTTAAGTGCTTAGAAAGGCAGGAAGCTGAATTTTGAATGCAATATATTTGCTTAGAAGTGCTTGAAAGCCTCAATACAAATAGAGTAGTGCAAAGACTAGGAGTGCAAAGACATCAACATGAAAAGCACGCAATCAAATCATTTTAACAACTTAGAGTTCAAGAAGAGTATATCTTGATTACCTCTGACATAATGATCCATGGAATGGCGCCCATGCCAAGTGAAAAGGAAATGACAAAAGCCTGAAGGAAAATAAATAGATCAAGTATCCCAATTATGGGGGAAAAAAAAAGTAGAAGCTACTAAAATTTTGCAAGCACACAGACCACAAGTCCAACCAATGCAAGCACACTCAGCACTGCATGTAAATGAGAATCTTCTGGAACAGAACCCTACATCCGACACCATATAATGGATGTTAGATCAATTAAAATAAAAAGTCCAGTTTATATGCGAAGAAATATTTGATTAGGACCAAGTGACATAGTATTATAATGATAACAATAAACATAATAAAGGACTTGTTTCAAAAGAGGAGAGCTGACCTTCAAAAAGAATGAGACTGAAACAAGGATTAAGCTAGCTGTCATCCCAGAAGCAGAGATCTATTGTTAAGAATATAATATTGTACTATCAGATCAAGGAAGATCCTAAAAGGAAATAAAAAATTAAGCAACTAAAACTTACAATAAGAAATATTCGACGACCAGCTTTATCCAATAACCATGTGTTTACTCCAGTTACAATAACCTGTAGAACTTTTATACTTATCGTCCTATTAATGTAACAATATCAATATTTTGTAAATTTAAGTAAATCATCTTATCACCTGAATGGCTCCAAGTCCACAAGTAACTATGTTACTTGATGAAATACCTGTTACAAAATTATTCAAGCATATTCACCATTTCCACCGAAGCAATAATACTAGATAAATGTAAACAGAATTCAAAGAAGAATGACCACAGAAAAATATAATTATGACAACAAGCTAAGAATTAAAGACACTGGAAGCGTTGGGAATTCATGCCAAAAGGTCCCTGCTTTGCATGGGTAGGAGGAGGGCAGTCTATTTATGCAAAATAACCTTTAATTTTAATAGACTATTTCTGGAACTTTGATATTGAACCCATATTAATTTTGATGATAATAACCATATTAGAACACAACCTATATTATGATGTTGCAAGAATAGACTATTAAGGTTAGGAGGTGATGGTTCTACCTTGGCCACTATCAAGAAAATCAAATTTGATACCAAGCCGAGGATAATGCAACAAAAAGAGCTACAAGAATTTCATAACAATGGAGATCAAGTGCTCAAAAAGTCAAAGCACGACAACCAAAAGTTTGCTCAAGTATTTTTGATATTTTGTAGGTAAACGCATGCTTATCCTAGTTCCAAGCATTAATAATTACTCTCTAATTAAATTTAATAATAATAAAAATAATAATTATTATTATTATAAGAAAATTTAAAGTTTCAGGCTTCAGGGTGAATTTGACCTTCAAGTAACTTCAACCAAATTCACCCTAAGGCCCTGGTAATAGGATAAAAAAGAAAATAATTTGATTGATTTTTTTGGTCATTTCGAAAAACATATATGATATGAAATAAAGTGAATTTAAAAAATGAATTGAATGTGAAATAAAATTGATTGATTTATTGAAAATTGTGTTGGATGTGAAATAAAGTATTATTTAATGTTAGAATTTGTGTAGAACGAGATAAAAAATAAATTTTAAATATTTTTTTAAATAAAATTAAAATTTTAGCAATGAATAAAATTAGCCATGAATTTTAGGCAATTACCAAACAGGGTCTAAGTATTAAATTCCCCACTTTAAGCACCAAATACAAACTTTTGGGTAATTTCAAGATTTTTGGGTGATTTGGGGAAAATCGCCCTCAGCTGAAATCACCTAATTCAAGCTTTCCTAATTTCTACGCTTTTTGACTAAAACATGCTTTAATTCAAAAATATTAATATCTGTGGGTCAAGAAATTTTTGGAAGGACCACCTCTATAAATAGTCCCCCTTCACGAACTATCTTCCTCCCTTGAAACCCTTAACTAACTTTTTCTTCTTGTGATCAAATCTTCATTCCCTCTTCTCCACTTTGCTCCGAAACATGAAAGCTCTCTTCCTAAGATTCAAAGATCCTCTTCCTCATCTTAGAGAGCTTCTAGAGCAAGAGGGTCTCAGTTTCAAACATTTTCATTCCTATACCAGCTTAAGTTGTATTTCTCATACTAAATAATATTTCATATTTGAATTTCTGCTACTGTTTTTCGTTTCAATCAAGCTTTTCATAGCTCAAACTTCTTTTCAAAGAAGAGAACATAAATGAAAAACTCTTCAGTTTTTGTTAACATGCTAGGTTTGCATGCTTTATAAATTTCATTGTAAAATCACATAAAGCAGACCACTTGATCACTTTTTCGTTGTCTTGCTTTTCTTTTACAAATTGCATGGAAAGAGTTAGAACCTATACCTGTTAAAAATGTCTTTGGATCTCTGGCCCAAGAAAAAGAACTAATTGGGTTTATATTGTGAGCCCAGAAAAAGACATGGTTGGGTTTGAGCTTGGGCATATGAGAAATACTTGGATTTCCATCCTGGACTTTAGGCTTAAGCTTGGCCTAGTTAATAAGCCTGATTTAGTGGGGTCTACGAGAGTAGACCAAGTCTATTTACTACACATTGTTTGTCTCTTGTGCCTTGCTCTCCATCGCTTCACTTACTTATACTTGTGTTACTCTTAATGTTTATCGATGTTTTAATCTCTTTCATATCATTCATATTCTATAACACATATACTTGAGTTGGTTTCCTGCAAAAAATATCTCAAAATTCAATTTTATGAGCTCTCGAGTTAACAGGCAATTTGGGATGTTTCAAAAAACTTCAAATCACACGAAAGAAACAAAATCCATCTGATAGTACTTATGTAATTCATCTTGCACCATTTACTCTTGACATTTCAAACCTAGAAGGTTGGACGACTTGCATCAAGCGGTTTCAACTCACTTAATGCTAATTGAATCAACAGTGGACCCAAACCAACTAAACTAACTCTATACAAGGGAGCAAAACGAGTTCCAGTTGGGCAATTTCACCAACCAACAATACCAATATGTCTTATCCCTTTTTTTGTACAAACCAACTTTCTACTTTCTATAACTTTCTACTAACATTTATTTCCTGCATAGTATCTTTTATTTACAGCAAAATTTCTTATCTTTTACCAACCATTTATTTTACTTGCGCTCGAACTTCCTTAACATTCTATTATTCTGAACTAACATTTTACATTATTGCACATTTTCTTTTCTTTCATTAAATTTCATTTCCTGTAAAATTGGCAATTTCCTTTATCACTATCAAAAAAATGGTTGCTCTTTTCTTTTATTTATCATAAATGTACATACAAAGTAATGGCCGACATTTGTATCCGAACACATTCACATGTATACGTATACATATAATTTAAAAATTAGAACATTTATGCACCAATTCAAACTAACCACACATATGACTTTAACATCATATAAAAAGCATTGCCATATAAAATATACAATCTCAAAAAAATGTAGATGAGAACTAGGAAAATATAAAATAATAACGATCTAAACCATGATATTCATCCAACTTTGAAAAATAGATGAAGTAGAGAAAGGAATAAATAAAATAGGCTAAACTAGGAGAGAAGTACGGAGGTGAACAAAGAAGAATGAGGAAACAAGGATAGATAAGATGAGATAATAAATTCAAATCATTCGCTCGCTTCGCATGATCGTGCCTCAAACTTGAGGGAAAACAACGAATCTGATCCCCCTTCCTCGATCTTAGAAGTTGCCATGTCCATAATGGCTGCAAACTTCTACGAAAATTTTACAAGTCCTCATAATTTCTTTATTTTGCTTTCAAATACCAACTTTAGTTTTCATAACAATATGGCGAAATCTAGAATGCTTTTTCAATAATAGAAATCTGAGGCATTAAATCAATCAAGTGGGGACTGAATGACTTGGATTAGCTAGATTTGAAGAGGAAAAGGGCACCAAGTGGTGCTTAATGTTCTAATGATGGTTAATCATGCTCCACCAGATGGCTGGAAGCCTGGAATCAATTTTGTCAAAATGAGAGGAACATCATTATGGCCATATTAAGAGCCAAAAGACAATTATCACTCCAAAAATCTCTTAACAGCAATGAATGGTTATAACTAAAAAACAGAACCAAACTAATTAAATTTAGTCAATTTTACTCGGTTTAACTTGTATGGGTTAAGTAAATGGTTTTAAATTCATCCAATTTGATCATTTGGATTTAAATTCAATTTTATATTTGTGCAAATCAAACAAACCAATTAACATGAATATATTTACACTTACATAGTATTGAATTGAATGATAACTTGAATGTATAATTGATCAATCAATTCATTATGAAACTCAGTTACACGTTTACACCAATTAAGCAGAACACGAAATGAAAACAACTAATTAAATTGTTACAATTTAGGCTGGTTAAATTATAGGTAACAATTAACAAAGCCTAAGGCTATTTAATTTAGCTATTTTATAAAATAATAAATATCTTGTACTATTATTACTTTAATTCAAGCCTGATAGGCTGGTAAAGTGTTGAGAATGGCAGAGACAATTGAAAATTGTTATTTTATAGCATATCATATGAAATTTAAATTATTTAAAAATATTGAAATGTTAAAATCAATTGAAACCAATAGGACCGAATCTTTGGTTTGGATTTCAGATTGTAAGCTAATTTAGTTAGTTTAATTTCAGAAAATTTAACTAAAATCGGTTAATATTTTTAATTTAGGTCACTAAATCAAACTGACGCACACCCCTAGCAAACCTCCATTCAATGCCATTTATGAAAAATAATAGGAAAATTATTCATTTGTCCCTTTATTTGCAACTTCCATCAAAGAGTGTCCGAAATTTTTTTTTCAACTCCTTGAATAACCTTAGAAATGATTTTGTTCTCGACCCCTACACAAACTCTCCAAAGGACCATGTAATCACACAAATACCGAATCCCTCACAATAATATCATTCAAATAAAATAAGGGCTCATAAATACATAAATCCTCTCTATACTTCCATTTGAATAAAAAAAGAGCAAAAATAGAATAAATGCTCAAGATAGTGAATAACTAAAGCCAAATCAAGCTACTCAAGTAAGAATGATATCAATGTCTGACATAAAAAAGATGTCATGAATGCACCCATATCAGAGAATATACTATAGAAACTGAAAGTATTCACAAAGAACAGCTACATCGACATAAGCAAACCGCATTGAAGATAGTACACTGCTACCTTATCTTTTAGGAGCCTATTCGACTAATGCTCCTCACATGCTCTCATTATGCTAACCACCGATACTTTATAAGGCCAACATATCCGTGTTAGATACTAATATTCCCACATACTTCTCTGATACATATTTGATATACAACATGGCTTATTAATTTTTATTTTTATTTTTATTTTTTAAAAATTCAATACTTATCCAATATTTGTCAGATATTTCCCGATACTTCTACTTAAAAAATGAATCTATTGATCGATCTTTACAATAAAACAATCAATATTTAGATTCGATGATTAATAATGGTAAAACGACACACCAAGTTCACATGATTGGAATCACAAAGAGCTCCACACACATCAGAATTATGACAAAAAAAAAGATTTAGCATTTTCAAGGTGCAACATCCTTTATTTTACCCGACTCTTTTACACAATCTCACAAACACTAGTGATGCTGATGTTTTTCTACCTTAGCTGACACTTTGTCATTATTTTCGTTAGACGTTGATCATACTTTTTATCTACCCCAATCAACTCGTATGATAGGAAGGGATAGAACATTGGCATTTTTAGTTTACATGTCTATTCAATAGGTTAAAGACTCGGAGAGAAGAGGACATGTATTTATTTTGATTAAATAAATATATTTAAATTTAAATCATATTATTTATCAATTTTATTTAGTTTGCATTAAGTTAATTGATTTGAGTTCTATTTAAATTGAAATTGAGCTCAATTTATTGATACAGATTCAAGCTCTCATCTCACCTATATATTTTGTGATAAATTGAGAAATAATTAAACAAATTTTACGATATTTTTTTAAATTCAATAGTTGTTAAAGAATATTTTCATTTTTTTCAAATTAGATTATCTATAATGTTACTTTTAGTAGTATCAAGAATATTTAAAAATATAAAAATATAATTAATTTTAAAAAATTAAAAGATATTTTTGAAATTATAAGTCATTCTAATATATATTATATGAATCATACCTTAAATATAGCAATACAACACTATATATATATATATATAACTGTCGTACCTGGACGTATTCATATTCAACTTTTTTAAAGTTTATTATATTGTCGTATCCATACTATATCGTATTCATATCAATGTATTATATTCGTGCTTCATAAACCCCGGATCTTAATCACTTCTCTCATGAACACTGATTTTGAAAGGCTGTGTGTGGGAAAGTTGTAGCTACTATTGAAGATTTCCCACCAATCCATTGCCTTGTTCTTCTTTGACATTTTATGAGTTGAATTGCACAAATAATAACATAGAAGAGAAAATGTGGGATGTAAGTGCATACGCAAAACCTCTACTTCTTTTCATAAGGGGCCCCAATTGGAATGATCCCAAGGGAAGTCATTCGATGTTCGTTACAAATCGACCACAGGTCCACATGTCATCATCTCAGCGTACCATCAATTCAGAAAAAGTATAACAGTCACCTTAACCAGGAACCAAATACCACTCAGCAAACCCAAATGATCTCCCAAACTTCGTCAAATCATGTAAGATATCCGATCAACAAATCTTGAAACAACATGTGCCAAATAATAATACACAGTATAAAAAGAGCAAGTGAATTTTCGACACATTTGTTTTTTTCATTTAAACCAAAGAGAGTTTTCAACAAAAACATCTAAATAATATTCATTACGTATCAAACACTCCCTCATGATCTAGAGCATCTCATCCTTTTCCCAAATACCATTACCTCGACCTTCAAGTTCACGTTCTCTTCCTTGAACTTCTGTAGCTCGACCCTCCTTTCTTCGTGGCTTTCCTCCATAAGCATAAGTTTCTCCTAGAGGCCTCCATTGATACATTTTTTTTTGAAAGCGCATTGATATGATATTCCAGTACCTATTTCATCGCCTACAATGCCTTTATTGCCTCCTCCAATGCTTCACTCCTTTTTTCTAGAACCCAGATTATCTTCTCGCCCTCCTCTTGTCGCATTAAAAATTAGTATCGAAATAAGAATAACAGTCCCCAAATCCATCGCACTTTCCAACTTAGGGACTCAAAACTCTACTCACGACTGAGAAAGCCCTAGGACTCAATTCCCAAGACACCCAAACTTTCGGAAAGTCTTACTAGCACATAGCACATCAACAATCAAACATTCTCTTGAATAAAAGAAAATTATGCTTTAACACACTTGATAGTCGAGAACAATATGGTCTCGTCGAAGCAGAACTTCTCGGGTGAACAATGGTGAGCTTTTCCCCCTATGTCGAAGGGAGTCAACCGCACCCACGAACAAGAAACCACTGCTGCCTTCTTCTTTCTCTCTTCTACTTTCTTTGTTCTCGTTGCAATGCTCTTCACCAAACAAAGGTGGAAGAACTAGCACTACTAAGACCTTTACGGCTTTGGCTCCTTGACCCTAGTCTCTTATCATGCTTTTTCAAAGCCTCCGCAAACTTCACAGTCAAGAACAATATCGCTTCGAAAGTTTTCAATAGGAGAAAGTTACTGATATAATACAAACAACCCTATTTATAAGCAGCGGAGTAGTCCAAATGGCATAATAGGTTATATGAAGGAAGAGGAGAGAAATTACAACCGTTCATGTGGAGAATTAGGAAAGGGAAGAATCAAACTTATAGTCAAAGAGAACTGTAGAAGTCAAATTGGACACTCGTACATCGCAATCAAATGAGAGAACTAAACAGGATACTTGAAAAAGGTCCTCTGGTCTATGAAGCACGAGTACGATACGGTGATACGGATACGATACGATACGGATACGACGATACGCAAAACTTAAAAAAAGTAGGATACGGATACGTCAGGATACGGCTGTTATATTTATGTATAATACAAATATTCTCATATTTAAGATATAAATCTATGGTAGACTATACTAGCTTATACATTTTGTTATTATAATTTTCAAAAATATCTTTTAATTTTTTTTTTAATTTAATTATATTTTTTTAAACATCACTAAAAAAATATTAGACAATTGAACTACAAAAAATAAAAATATCCTTCAACAACTATTGAGTTTAAAAAATTTAAAATTAAAATAATATTTTAAATTTATTTAATTACTTTCAACCTATCACAAATCATCTAACTGAGATGAGAGTTTAAATATATTTCAGTAAATTAGTTCCAGTTTTAATTTAAATCTGATTTAAATTAATTAGCTCAATGCAAACGACATATAATTGAAAATAACATAGATAATGTGACATAAACTCATATATACTAATCTAGTTAAAGTAGATATATGCTCTTCTCTCTCTGAGTGTTAATTAAATAAATAAACAAAATAAAAAAGATTAAAATTCTATCATTTTCATAATATGAGCTTTGATTAAAGTAAAAAGAAAGTGATCGGTGTCTAACAGAAGCAAAGGTAGTATGGTTGATATAGAAAAACTTGATAATACAGTTACTTGCAAATATCAAATTCTTTTTCTATTGTCGAAACACTAGCGTGCATTAAGCATTTTGTAATCGCAATTGTGTGAGTTCAGTATATCTCTCAATCTTATTATTTCAGTCTATGCATGAGTTGTGTTTTATGTATAATATATTTTTTATTTTTTATTGTGTAGGCCAAACCAACTGTTTCAACATTTTTTTCTTTAATTAGAAGTATCGAAAAGTATCGGGCAAGTATTGGGCAAGTATCGGGGAAGTATCGGACAAGTATCGACCGAGTATCAGATTTTTAAAAATTAAAAATAAAAATCGATACGCCACGTGGCGTATCGGATACGTATCGGTGAAGTATCGGGGAGTATCGGTATCCGATACGGATACGATACGGATACGATACGGATACATTAGGCTCCACGAAGTATCGGTGCTGCATAGCCTCTGGTTGTCATCTCTCAAGCTAATGGTCCTCTTTGACAAAAGATCTCCTAGATATTCTACTTCAAAAAATGTGGCACAAGTTTGAATGCAGAGGTCTAATGCTGCCACCCAAATTGCTAAAATTCAATGTCTAGGATATCACAATATCCAAGTAATCGGCATCCTCGCCTAAAAAGATCAACATGTCTCTTTGCCTCCAAGCTATAAATATAAAGAAAAAGGCTAGCACAAGGCTCCAATTCCAACTAGTCCTATAAATTTTAACCGATTCAATTACCAAAGACCATTCAACTACCAAAGACCATTCAACTACCAAAGACCATTAAAATACATTCATTGGCTGCTAGGAGTCGCTGGGGCTCTTTTCCTTTTTATCTCTAGTGCAACTGCTCTTATACACAAACTACCTAGTGGACTTAAGAATTGCCTACACAATTTCATGGTTTTCCCTAATTCTAGTTTTCCACGCAAAACAACTGTGTTGTTTTATGCACTATATTTTATTCCCTATTTTCTTAGCTATTAGATTTAGTTATTAAATTCCCCACTAACAAAGATAAAGAAAATTCCACTAGACAGATTAAGGGATGCTACTCTCAATTAACCCGAACAAAGGTACACCAAAATGGTCTTTTCTCACAAATAGATAGACAAACAACAATAATTACACACAATAACAATCGAAGTCATATAAGTGAACAAATCAAGTAATCAAAACTACACCTACATCAACAAGATCCCAAGAAGACATAGAGTTTAGGTTCGATGTTACCTGAATCTCTTGGTCAAATATCCTAGGGGAAAAGGATATCATAGAGCTGTTGTAAGCCGGAGAAGGCATCGATGATGTTGTGCAACAGGGGAGATGGAAATTTTCGCACATGGGTAGTATCGAAGCAGAGGATTTGTTTGGTTGAAGGAAAAAAAGATAATTTGAAAATATTTTGTGAATTTTTTTAAAAAAAGAGTATGATGTGAAATAAAGTAAGTTACTTATATTAAAATTTGTGTTGGATGTAAAGTAAAGTGATTGTTTAATTTTTAAAATTTATATAGAATGAAATGTAAAATATTATTTTATTTTTAAAAAAATAAAATAAAGTTTCTAGTTGGAGAAAATTTTCGCTATGGCTAAAATTTTTCCCAACCAAATGAGACTAGAGAGTCCATGCCGGAGACATACAATGAGGTAGAACTGACACTAAAGCTATGTGATGAGCAGGAGACAAGGCCACGTGAAAATATTGCTCATGACAAACGCGACAAGAGGCGAAGAAGTGAACGCAAAGGTGTTGCTAAGAACAATGCAATGCTGGCGCGAAGGATGATGCGAAGTGGCATACAGCACTAAAGGGCTTAGCACAGGCATCAAAAGTGTGCAAGTGGGAGAGATTTGTGAGGTCGATAAAGCTGCTATGTGGGAGGTCAGTAGCGAGAGGAGGTTGACATCATCGCAGAAGGGCGCCAAGACTACGACGCAACAGAGGACACCGTCATCGCAAGGTGACTTGGTGCGAGTAATCAAAGTAAAAGGGTTCTGTAGATGATCGGGGCGAGAGGGTTCTATGGCATCAAGTGCACAGGTGAGACTTCCTTAAAACAATGAAAGGTCATAAATTGTAGAATTAGCCATAAAAAGTAAAATGAAAAAGGTTGGAAAATACCTTAGTTAAATTTAGGTATTTAGGGATTTTTATGCAATACCCCAACATCTCCCTTTAATGAGATCATGATACTTTGCTTTATAAATAAAATTTTATTTTATTCAAAATCAATTATTACAATAATTCAAAGTCTTTTAAATAAACTTAAATAATTATTATAATTTGAAATTTAAAATGTAGACATAAAAACATAATAAGATACCAAGTTCTATTATCCCATTAAGGAATATAACATATGATGAAAAAATAAAAACTCAAAAATCCCAACTAAAAATAAATCATTCATAATGAGCAGGAATCTCCAATCAAGCTAATCAACCACCAATCCTACCAAATCCATCAAGGCTCATCCATCCATTTAGGTCCGCATAACACAGTAAGATCTTAGCATGTAGAATATGCTTATGATGAATCAACAGTTTGATTGCATGGCATCCCAACTATAACCTAAAAGATTTGGTTGAAGAGGACAGAGAAAAATGCAATTTTTGGGTCTACATGCTCCTTTCTTCCTAACTAGATCATGTCGCTCGCACAAAATAACGATGGGGTAGTTTATGACCCTCGTAAATTCAGGAAAAGCGAACAATCTAGTTGTAAAACTCGGACAGTCCAGTGATAATCAGCCCCCATCCCAAAAAAAACTTGAATCGATATGGCGAGTCTGAGTTCAAGGCATATAATCTGTGTTCTAACCATTTTGACAGGTCAATTATCTAGTGAGTTTGTCTTATTAATCGAACCTGATTATTTTTTTTGACCAAATGACAAATTCTTCACTAATTAGGTCTACATTTTGTGGGCCCTTACATACTTTGCTAAAGCGACTAGGAAGCACAAACATGACAATGGGGTACAACACAACACAATTTCTTAACTTATAGAATGCGAACACAACAAGATAAGTCAAATAATAAGATAATTAAATAAAAAAATATCAATGTGATAATGCAATTTACCATAATATTTACTCAATATTATAAAAGCACATTGAAAGCACGCACACGATATGGGAATACAAGAACATAAGAGATGAATATCAAACAAGATTAGGTTTTTAGAAATTTGGTTGTTACCAATATAGAAAGATATCATGCATGTTCACTTTATTTCCAACCTCCATTTATCTTAAAGTATCCAATATACATTTGTTTCTTTGTCTTTTCATTCATCAATTTCATTTGAATTCATATTCCAATAGTAATTTCTCCAACCATTGGCCTCCATTGGTTTTCTTACCCACATTAGCTTGGAACTAGAAGTTTCTTTTTGTTTCTTAAAAAAGAGTGATCTGCTTTAATTTCCATGGTTCCCCAAGTTTTCATACTTCTTCACTATTTCTTTCCAATTTCCTCCCACCACATATTTATATTTCTTTCTTGAATTTCAATTTTTTTTAAAAAAATAGTGAATCAAATTTAGTGGAAATAAAGAAAGAAAAAAGAATAGAAGAAACAGAACTTTAAAAAAAGAGAGAGAGTGAAACAAATTAAGTGGAGAAAAAAAGAAAGAAAAAAGATTAAGAAAAATTAATGGTTTAAAAAAAGAATTTAAAATTTTGAATACCCTCTCCAACAACAACCAAGCCTTTATCCCACTAGGCGGGGTGGGCTACATGGATCCTTTGATTTCATTCCATTACACTCTAGCAATTAACAAGTCTTTATTTAGCTCTAAAACTAGGTAGTAAGTATGTAAAATCATTTTTTATGGTTGTTTGCCATATTTGTTTTGTCTACCTCTTTCACTTTCTACAAAAATAATATCTAATAATCCAACTTTACTTACTGAAATTTCAATCAGTATACAATTTATATGTTCAAATCATGTAAACCGGCTTTGGCTAAGTTTATCCTCAACTAATATTACTCTAACTTTCTCGCAAATATACTTATTTCTCATTACATCAGTTTGTATATATACTTACTCATCCGGTATAGCATCTTCATTTCTATAATACTTTAATTTTATTTATATATTTCCTTTTTGAAAGTCAGCATTTAACACCATATATCATCACTGATCTTACTATTTTTTTATTAAATTTAAGTCTAAGTAAAATATTTTTACTACACAATATAGCATATGTATTTCCTTATTTTATTGTATGATTGATTCAAAATATTTAAATAGTTCGCTCCTCATAATAATTTGATCACCAATTATCACAATACTAATACACGTGTTTCTTTCTTGATTAAAAGTACACTCTAAATATTAAATTTTTGATCTACTAAGACAACCTTTAGACTGTAAAAAAATTTCTCTATAACTCAAGTTTCATATTAGCATCATCTCTATTCTTATTAACAAGGAGAATATCATCGCGAAAAGCATATATCAAGACGATCTTGAATGTGTTCAATCAAAACTTTTATAATAAACACAAGACTAACGCAAAAACAACAAATTAAAATTGAGCTTTAGAAAACTCTCCAAAGCTTTAATAACTTAAATATAAGTGGTACAAGTCACTTACTATTTTAAAACTCTCCAAAGTATTTCTTCTTAAGACTTTATCATAAATTTCTTTTTAAATTGATAAAAATTAAATACAGATATTTCTTTGTTTTCTTAAACTTCTCTATTAAATATCTCAAAGAATAAATAGTTTTCATAATAAATCTACTCAGCATAAAACCAAATTAGTTCTATGATATGTTAGTATTATGATATAATCTTATGCCTGATCACCTTCTCTAAAATTTTAAGATATAACTTATTAATTTTATTTTCTCTATAATTGACACAATTCTATATATTTTTATTCTTATATATAGGTATCAATGTATTGCTTCTCTATTCATTTGGCAATCTTTTACTCTTCGTAATTATATCAAACAACCTATTAAGCCACAAACTCATTTATCTCTCACATATTTTCAAATATTTATTGAGATATCAGACAGTCCTACTACTTTTGTACACTTTATCTTTTTTAAAGCTACACAAACTTCAGCTTTACTAATATGTTAGATTAAAAAATAATTTAAACTTTCTTTTTGGATGCTTAGTTCAATAACATCAATCGTATTGTCATAACCTTCAATGAAAAATTTTTGATAGCAACTAATCTATTTATATTGAACATCTTCTTTAAAAATACTTTCTGATCTTCATCCTTGATGTATCTTACTTAAATCAAATCTTTAATTTTTCTATCTTTTGTCTTAGCAATTATGTATATATATTTTTCTCTTTTTTTAGTGTGCAGCTTTTAATATAGATCGTAGAAGCCACATTCTTTGTTTTATAAACTATCGCGGACCCTCGTTGAGGCACCTTAATTTCTCTCAATTCTCTTTATTTTTGCCCTTAACGCATTGTTACTGAGTCCCAAGTCTCGGATGAAAGACCCGAAAGATTGCGTTAAGCAATCAGCAGCCAATATAAAACTTATTAAATCAAATATAACATAAATATTCTCTCCTAACAAAGAAAAGTTTAAATTTTGAATTTTAAATCTAAAATTTGGTTTGAACTCATCCAATATTTCGTTCCTCAAATATTAAGGATATGTATATTATTTATCTATATTGAAAGGGCTAGAGACTCATTTGTCATTTACCAAACTATAAATAATTTGGAAGCCCTCACATCTCGAACATATGATAGCTTTCCTCTTTTTACATAGTTAAAATTCAATAATCTAAAGATTTTCATCTTAATAAATCACAAAAAGAATATATAAAGTATAAATTCAATCAAAATAAAAGAACTTGTAGTGGGGAGATGACAATTGATGCTCTAATCATCAGAAAAAGTGAGCGATTTAGATATCTTTGATCAATCATACAGAATAATGGTGAAATGATGATATTATTAGCAGGATCTAAACAGAATAAATACAGTAGAGAAATGCATATGGCATATTGTTCGATAAAAAAATTTCACTCAGATTTAAAAGTAAATTTTATAGAACAATTATAAAGCTACCGATGTTATATGGTGTTAAATATTAGCTTACAAAGTAAAGGCACATAAATAAGATGAGTCGTAAAAATGAGGATGCTAAAGTGGATAAATCGGTATGTGTAAAAGGATAAGATGAAAAAAGAACATATCCACAAGAAAGTTGGAGTGACTTTAATTGAGAATAAGCTCAAAGAATCAACTTAAATGATTTGCATATAAATTATAATCCGATAGAAGCTCCAATAAGAAAAATTCGATTATTGGATTTTGTCCATATAAAAAAAGGAAGAGGAAAGCCAAAAAAAACATAATAAGAAATTATAAGGAATCATCTTACATATTTAAAGCTAAATAATGATTTATTAATTTAATAGAGTACAATAAAAACAAAGGATTCATACAGCTAACCTGACCTAATGAGATAAAGGCTTGATTTATCGTTGTTGTGTATATATATGTGTATATATATATATATCTCTTCCATCTTGCACCAAGAAAAGTACTTGGCATAAAATGCAATGTAATCTATATTTTTCAGCATCTTGTCAGCGTTTGCAAAGGAATCCCAAAAGAGAACTTATTTGCAGTATGACAACAAAGAAATCCAAATTTTATAGTGCGAAACACTGCAAAGTTGAAAGAAAACCTTTCTATCTGAGCCCTCATTATATAAAAGAATCAACTAAAAGCTAATGCTGTCTGAATCTGAGAACTTACCAGCAGCTTTGAATATACTGCCAGCGTAAAAAAGAATGCCATTGATTCCAGTAATCTGTTGCAACACTAATAGACCAATTCCTATCTGTATAGTAATGAATATTAATTTTACATTCAGAAAAAAGGAAAAACAATTGTATTCTGACATGCAAAAATGATAGCAAATCACAAGGAACAAAAACAAATACCAAAAGAGGAATTCTGTATCTTTTTTGCTTAAGATCATGGAACCGTATAGCAGTTCTTCTGGTTGATGATGATGCCACTGCTCTCTACAAGAAATAAGCTCCGGATCAGGTGGCAAAACTGAAATAACTTTGTAGAGTACCCAACAAAAAAAAAAGAAAACTGCCAAGCTGACAGCTATTTGATCAACAGCTATTGCTTTATAAAGGTGACACATACCTTGATTTCATTTACTTCAAAAGTAACATCAGTATCAAATCCCCTCAAGACTTGGAGGGATGATTCAAACTCATCCATCATGCCCATTTTAGCCTGAATATTTGGTAATGTCACATTTGATATAAATGAAAAAAAAAGTCTAACAGTTAGTTCTTAGCATGAACAAAAATTACCAATGGAAGATGGATCTTACCAACCATCTCGGAGACTCAGGGATGAAAAACAAACCCGGGATGAGGAACGTGCAGGGCAGGATTCCTGTACAATGAAAAATTTAAGTATCATCTGACAGGCATTAAGTTAATATAGCCTTACACATAATCCAAAAACTTTCTGCTTTTCTTATCCTTCGGAGCCTAATTTTTTGATGAACTACAACCTCAACAGGAGTATACAGCAATAATGTGACAATCAATCTGCATGATTTTCAGAAACCCACTTGGTTTCTTCTTGGTTCTACATGACTGATCGTCAACATCCAGCTAAAAGTATCGCCATTTAACTACACAAGATTAACTTCAAATCCAAATGAATTGATGTGCAATGTACCACTAAAAACGATTGCAACATTAATACATCATGGAAATCAACAGATTGAAGTGCTAAAAGGATATCCAGTTTTTTACCCATCACTGCAAGAACTCTCCAATTAACAAACATGCCCAGTAGGTAAGCCAGCAATATGCCTAAAGTAATAGAAAGCTGCATAAGAAAGCACACACAAACAGAATTTTAATCTCACCATTGACAGGAGTAATAAATTTGGTAGCAAGCCAACCTGATTGACAGCTCCAAGCCCCCCTCTCATGTTTTGAGGAGCAATCTCTGCTATATAAACCGGCACCTAAAATAATGCTAGTAGACATTAAAATCTGTTATGTCCTTGCTAATTAACAGATCTAAAAGCTTGTAGGCGATGACCCACACACACGCAAGCTCATTTGCATTTGTTGCATAGATTCAATACGACATGGTCTTTTTTCTTTAAACCCATGCTATAAATAATTTGGGATGCCAGGGCTCAAACTCGAGACCTCTGGCATTGTTATAATGTTAAATCTTTGACAACTACCTGACATAAAAGCTTAAGTTTGTAAGTTACGGTCTAGTTATAAGGATATATTCTTACAAAACCCATAGAGAAAAATGGACTTTCATACCGAGTAAGAAATCACGCCAACCCCAAATCCCTCCAGCAACCGGCCCATGTACAAAAACGAAGAGTCCTACAAGGTCGGAAGGCAACAACTATCAATCAAAGATCATGAGAGCAAAAAAAAAAGATATTACCAAACCACACCTTGGCAAACGATATAGCTAGCCAACCAATCACGTTTGGGATCGAAGCGATGATAAGTGACTGAAAACCACCAACCATTAACCAATCAATCAAAACTGAGCATCAAAACGAGAGTAGGAAGAAGAAGAAGAAGAAGAAGAAGAAGAAGAATGAGACGTTGAGGACGTACCCCTTTCCTCCCAATGTATTCGGCAATCTGGCCGCTGGCGATAGCCCCGACCATGGCACCCACGTTGGATAGCGAACCGAAGATCGAGAACTGTCACCCACCCAAAGTTAATAAGAAGTTTTATAAGATAGGAAGATAAGGGATCGATGAAAAAGGGATAACGCTCTGACCTCGGAGACGGATAAATTGAGGTCGCGGATGAGGTCGTCTTGTGTAGGGGATGAGTAGCCGCCGGTGAAGCCAAACTGAATGGGGCCAAGGGCAACAATAAGGGTGCAGAGGACGACGGAGATAGATGAGTCCCGAATCACTGAGCCGGAGGAGCCCATCTTCTCCATCATGCTCGACTGCCGCGACCCCATCCCCATCCTGTACCAGCTCCCCGTGTGCAAGAACGGCTTCCGCAGCTCCGACCTCCCCTCCTCGCCGCCGCTGTCATCCCCTCGAAAACTCATCCTCTCCCTCTACCGCTGAAATTACCCCCTAGATTTTCCTGGCTTGACTTAATCTGTTAGGAGCAAAAATAACGGAGAGGGGAACCCACCCAACTTTCACTTTGTTCCCCAACCTTTTAGGGTTTTCCCCAGGAACTAAAGTCGGAGTGGCGGAGGGAAAGGGATGAGGACGACAATGATGATGGGCAGTCGAGAGTGACGAACGTGCAGGGGGCTTGTGGCTGGCCTTTGCCGGATGTAGTCTTCCCCTTCTCACGCTCCGTTGGCGTGTTCGACCCTCGCCATGGCCCTCGACAAGTAGCGTGAAAGCCACGAAAGCTTCAAAACTAGCGCCGTGCGCAGTGGCTCTTGCTGCTCCTGCAGTTCCTCGAACGCATTGCGTGCTACTAACAATCCAATATAGGCTCAGTAACTAACGATGAACTAAAAATCTCATAATCAAAATTTTAAATTTATTTTTTAAAAAAAAAAATTATATCTAATCTTACATAAATTTTAATATTAAATAATCACTTTATTTCACGTCCAACACAATTCTCAATAAATTAATTAACTTTATTTCACATCATACACAATTTTAATATAACTAACTTACTTTATTTCATATTATACATATTTTTCAAAAATAGCTAAAAATTTCAATCAAATTTTCTTTTTTTTCTTAT
Organism: Apostasia ramifera; assembly: GCA_019297695.1. NCBI lineage: Eukaryota > Viridiplantae > Streptophyta > Magnoliopsida > Asparagales > Orchidaceae > Apostasia > Apostasia ramifera. Next base: position 70,002 of record JAEMOT010001741.1, on the reverse strand, counting down.
TACCAAACAGAGCTTCGAAATTTATTTTTTTGTCCTCTTGTGTATAACTACTTGTATAGTCTACATTTTACATGAACAAGAAAGAACTTTAAATTGAACGTTAAAAATTATTATAATTATAATAATTTATTAAAATCATTTAATTCATGGATTTCAGCTGATACACCATATAAGGAATGTTAATGGTACAGCGCATTCGAAGAAGTAACATGGCTGAATTTTGGACAAGTGAATTGATTCCCGCAGTGGTCAGCTACATCAAAAATATTATAATTAGAGAAGATACGTTTATTATAAGGTCTTACACTAATTCTATAGTCGAAGTTATAAATCAAACTGAAATCTGTGTGGTTGATTTAGATCACATGGAGTGTAGCTGTAGAACTTGGCAAATGAATGGATTGTCATGTTGCCATGCAACAGCTTTCATTTATACCAAAGAGCCTCAAAATTGGCCTAAATATGTTGATGATATATTTTATGTTCATAGATATTTTTAACTCATTTTGTATATATTACATTTATTATTATATTAACTTATAAATGATGTCTTTTTGCTTAGGTATGGGGTAATATATGGAGGCTTATACATACACTTTCAAGCAAAGATTAATGGATTTCGGATGAACTGGGAATTATTATACAACCTCCAAATACTTCAAGACCACGAGGAAAGCCCCAAAAAAATAGACACCAGAATTTCTCCCTGTTTGGCGCGAGGACCAAAACAGGACTAAAATAATACTAATTTAAAAAATAACAATAATAATAATAAATAAATTATTTTAATTATTCTACACAAATTTTAATATAAAAAATAATATTTTACTTCACATACTCAATAATTTTTAATAAAAATATAAATTTTACTTCACATCTTAGATCAAAATACTCGATTTGAATATTTTGGTCTAGAATGTGAAATAAAGTTGATATTTTTATTTTAAATTGTTGAGTATATAAAGTAAAATAATATTTTTTATATTTGAATTTGTGTAGAATATAATTTATTTATTATTATTATTGTTGTTTTTTAAATTAGTACCATTTTGGTCCTATTTTGGTCTTCGCGCCAAACAGGGCATAGTCATGTTGATTGAAAAAATTCTATTCAACCTGTTTGCATTGCAAGGACTATACCAAAAACTTTACATAATTTGTGCTTTTTCTGCACAAATTATTTACAATAATCACAAAAAATTATACAAAATCTTCATATTCTGGACAGAATTCTTTATAACAAATTCTAAATATTAGGTGTAGCACTGTCATCCACATGTGAAGATTGCTCAATAAAAATATTGAATTAAACAGCACAATCTAAGAATAAATATTAACAATCTTATTACTCAAGCTTCATCATATTAAACCTTTATAAATATAACTAATAACAAACATTCTCAAATTTTATCTTACTAAAATATAATGTTAACTTCATTTTACCAAAGCTTATATATAACATTAATATAAAACAGAATCAACATCACAATATTAGTCAAGGGTAGCAAAACTAATACAAATTTGATAAGCTTCATGATGCTATCTAGCTTCTTCATATTATTCTCTTCAGATGTAATAATTAGGTATTTCAGATCCACAATCATAAGATGCGTATCATCAATCCACTTAAAGAAATGACAGCCTCCAGCTCTCTTAAAACGTGAGCATCTGTAGAATCGTTTGCCTTTATTATCTCCTTTACAATAAGTCAATAATGCACATTCCAGATTGCATTCACATAATACTTGATTAGTATTGCTATTGATTTTGGATGAAGAAGCAGGACTTGAGCTCATACTGTCATGTTAAAAAATAACCACTGCATAAATATTGTAATATTTTGACAACGAAATCAAGTATAAATGCCTCTAAATTTCAATATTGTATTGTACTTAATATGCTTTCTTGAAAAAAAACACCATTAGCTGGATTCAGAAAAATAGATTGACTAAATTATGGCTATCCCTCAAAACATTCAAATCAAAATGCTTTTACTCTAACTCATAACTTCATGCACAATTTTTATTATGCATTTCAAAATTGGTGGCTGATTCTAAATTTCTTATAAATATTATCTTGAATATAAGTGACACCTTGTTCAAGTATTTTTGTCTCCTACCAAATAGTTTTGTCTATTTTCTCAAAAAAATATTTTATCTATTGCTTCATGATCAAGATGATCTCCACAATTTTTTTCTTTTTTTGGCAAATGCAGTCTTGTCCTTCGGGGTCATACTTCTACAATTTAACATATAATTTTTATATAATTGAAAGTTTGTCTATTGTTGCTATTGAGTAGCTATGAATTTTTTTTTTTAAATGATCTGTAAAATCACAAATTAAGCAAATAATTACTTTATTTATTCAGCTATCAAATTTAAAACTCATTAAAATAAATTAAAATAAATAAATATTTGGTGAAATTTTAAACAATGATGTTAGGCAAATGATATAAAAGAAAATAAAGCAAAATTATGTAGAAAAAAGAGAATAGATTACCTGTAGGGATTCCTTGAGAGCGATTGGCATCGCGAGACCTGTCAAGGTTAGGGCAACGAAGAGGAAGACAAGGGAAATGGCGTTACGATGAGCTTCAGGCGCGGCGAGATCTCGAGAGCAATCGGCGCCGCGTGACCTGCTGAGGTTAGGGGAAATGAGAGGAAGAAGAGCACGACGGCAATAAGCTTCAGGCGTTGAGGTATCTGTGTGAATGCCGCGAGACCTCGAGAGAGATCGGGGCTGCGCGATTAGGGCAAATGAGAGGAAGAAGAGCAGACGGCGTTAGGGCGAGCTTCAGGTGCCATTTGATCTGAGCTTTAGGCCGCATTTGGAAACTTTTGTATGATTTGAGGGGTTTAAAATGAAATTGTAAATATGTGAGGAGTTTTATATGTTATTATTGAGATTAAAATTAAGGGTACCTGTGTAAATTCCCCAAAAAATAAATAACGTTAATAAATGAATCAAAGATAAAAGCAATTAACATACCGGCTTGTACCAGCGCTACACTGAACGCTGCACAAAACAAGCGGAGCGGGGCATTTCCGTAAATAAAGATAGAAGGACGGTGAGCCGCATAATGATGATAAGCTTGGCCAAGCACTCGCGAAGAGGCGCGTTAGGGCAGCGATGGTTCTGGCACTGTCGACCCCCTTCACCTCCAGCACCAAGATCGCCGCCATCAAACCCTTCAAGGTACGCAATCCCTAATTCACTTCCTAATTCAGCTCCGGCGATGGCCCTAATCTCCGCAAACAGCTCCAGGGAAAGGCCTCCGTCGGGGGATCTGTGCGGTGGAGTTGCCGGAAGGACGGAGTTCATCCGGAGTTTTACGAGGACGCTAAGGTCTACTGCAATGGCGAGCTGGTGATGACTACGGGCGGGACGCAGAAGGAATATACGGTGGACGTTTGGTCGGGGAATCATCCCTTCTACCTCGGCAGCCGCTCCGCCCTCGTCGTGGAGGACGACCAGGTGGAGAAATTCCGCAAGAAGTACGGCCAGCTGTCTGATCTGATGGAGATCCCCGTTCTCAAGGGCGAGATCGTTCTTCCGCAGAAGAAGAAGGCGGCTGCCGCCAAGGGCAAAGGCAAGAAATAGTAGTCGAATCGAATTTTTTTTTTTCCTTCTCTGCTACATTTTGTTGAAGTTCTCTGCTACATTTTGTTGGCGATTAGTAGAGCACCACCAGTGTCGGGCACAGAATTTTTTTGGCCATGTTTGACTGGGCTAAAAATTATGATTTAAATTATTTATCGTCAAAATTTTAAATTTATTTTAAAAAAATTTAAAAATTTATTTTATATTTTTTTATACATATTTAATATTAAATAATTATTTTATTTTACATTTAACATAATTTTCAATAAATCAATTAATTTTATTCCACATTATACACAATTTTTAATATAATTAATTTATTTTATTTCACATCATATTTATTTTTTAAAAATAATTAAAAATTTTAATTAAATTTTTTNAATTTAATATATTATTAATTAATATTATATAAAATAATTAAGGATCATTTTTTCTTTAAATTTACAAAAATTAAAGTATTTTTAATTTTGTTTTTTTAATATTTGATTATAGTTGATTTTTATTTTTTTAAAATTAAAATTTTATAAAACTTAGTTTACTAAGCATATTTTTTTATTTTTAAATGTATTAATAGTGCTTTTCTCTGGTGCAAAGCTTTTTCTCTGTTTGTTTGCGTGATTTAATTTTAATAAAATTAAAATTAAATTTAAATAGAAATATTTTTTTATTAAAAATTATGAATAATATGAAATAAAATTAATTATTATATTGAGAGATGTGATGTAAGTTAGTTATTATTTTGGTAATATGTGTAGGATGTGAGATAAATTTAATTTTTAATATTAAATTTTATGTATAATGTGATATATCTGTTTAAAATTAAATAGGTTAATTTTAAATTTTTAAACAAACTGAGCCTGTGTGTTTATTATGATGATTTAGATAATAATGAAAACTCATAAAATTTATCAATTCTTTTTAGAAACTTTGATTCAATGATTTTGTGATATCATCATTTCTTTTGCAACAACTTCATAAAATTACAATATTAAAAATATATATTCCATAAAATTATATTTCCTCCAAATTTGGTGAAAAGATGTACTCGCAAATAGTCTCATTTGCTAAACGAAAATTTTAACTATTATTATAATAGTTATTACTAAAAATTTTATTTTAAAAAAATTAAAAATTTATTTTATATCTCATCAATTATCATATGTAAATTTCAATGTATATTAAATAATTATTTTTTTTTATATTCAATATAATTTTTAATAAATAATTTTATTTTATATTATATATTTGTTTTGAAAAAAAATAATAAAATTTTTTTAAATTAATTTTTTCTCCGATTAAGCTATACATGTCTACGCCCATAATTGCTAATTCACTTTGATAGACTTTAAATATTGAAAAAAGAATATGCTAAATGGTTCTACTTTCTTTGAAAGTCGACAAATCAAAAAAAATCAAAACCTCTAGCTTCCCCTCCCTCCTACTTTTTTCAATCTGAACTACATTGTTCTACGCTCGAACTACCACAAGTGAATTTAAATCATCAAATTTTAGTGTTATGATTTTTTTATTGAACACATAAATTCCAAGTAAAAGTCTGCTGCTTTTTATTTTCTTCTTTTTTTACTCTCTTGTTTTTTCATCTTTGTGATCTAATTAATTTTTACATTGATAATATTGATATTTAATAACATCAAATTTTGAGTAAATCAATTGCTCTCTTAGCTTAAATTGCATCTTTAGGTTTCTAATTTGTATATTTTATTCATGTCTAATAACATTTTCATGTTTTTCCATGATTCATCCTTGCACAGCTTTGATTGGAACATTTCTTGTTGCCGCTGTTCATTAATGCATGCATAGATTTAATTTTGTTTGGTTTGGGATCTGAATCACTAGTTTTAATTTTAATCCAATTTTAATTCAAGATTTTCAAACTTCAAATTACATCAAATACAAATTTTAGTCTCAAATCATTAATGCGGTTTTAACCGTAATTCTAACTCGTGACTTAATATCAAAATATCTCAAGGTATTCAATTCAAAAATGCGATATAAAAATAATGGACTATTGAGTTGCATCAAATGTTGTGCATTCTTATATATCGTCTCATCTAGTTCTTTTTACTCTTGTGTAAGATAGTATAATTTTTATTGGAATATATATTTTTTAAATACTAAAATTATTTTGATGTTACGTCGACATAAAATAAAAATAATTTTTAATATTTATATTTATATATAATATAAAATATTAATAAAAATATTTTTAATAGTGTTTAATGATTTTGTGGCTCTAATCAAATGAGATGTATCACAGGCTCCTCTCTCTACCAATTATGCTTTAAAATCTCTTTATGGGTCATATAAAAAAAATGTCTTTTTTGGAAGTAACTTTGATTTAATGATATTTTTCATCTATATAAATTTATTTATTTCATCTTTATAAATAATTCTTAAACTAATGTGTTCATTTCATAGAATCTTATTTAATTAATATATAAGTAATTGTCACATTAATACTTTTGATTAAATAAGATTCTATACGTTGAACTCATTAATTTAAGAATTATATATAAATGAAAAAATCTTTAAATCATGGTTCCTTCCCAAGAAGCGAAACTTTTTTCTTTTTTTTTTGATCAAACAAAACCTAAAGTTTTGATAAAAATTTCAGTTTTTTTTTTTTTTTTGTGATAAATGAAGAACATTCATCAACTTTGAAACAGAGGAGAGAACCTCTGTTTCTCCAAAGCTCTACAACGCTCCTTCGAGCTCAAGACCAACAACAAATTTGATCGACGCATCACAATCGGCGGAATAGGAGGCCAGCTAGATGATGCCGGTCAGAGGCGGAAGCCGAAGCGGATGTAGAAGAAGCAGAGGCCGGCGACGAGGACGACGGCCTCCACCGCATACAGCAGGTAAAACACCAGGCGGTTGAAAAGCTCGCGAAGAACAAAGGGCTTCGACCGCGAAGATCGCCGGTGCTTCCATCGCCGCCACCGCCTCCACGACGAGGAGATGACACATACCCTGTCGCCCAGAAGCCAGTGCAGCTCCTTTCCGGCCATCTCTCCTGTGATGAACCTGATCCCTCTCTCTCTTCTTTTTCACAGAGTTAAGAGGACAGAGAGACAGAGAGAGATCAGCTCGGGGACTCAGCGTCGTTTGTTTGAGGGAGAAAGGGGGGAAAAGGGTGGTGGCGGAAATGGAGGGGGCAGTGTTTTATGGAGAAGTCGACGCGTTTGCGCGTGGATAATGGAAGATAGGAGGAAGGCGAAGAATGGGGACAAGGGATCGGGGGAGCCGATCGATGGGATGAGGTCCATGGCGGAATGCTCGCGCTCCACGTGGGCGATGAAGAAGAAGGACCTGTGCGATTTCCTCCCTTCGCTTTGTGATCATTTGGACTGCGGTTGATTGTCGAACGGGAGCTGCTATTTCCC
>JAEMOT010001741.1:47974-62069 GCA_019297695.1 Apostasia ramifera | reverse complement strand
ATAGTAATCAAATTAAATAAAAAAATTAATTAAAGAGAGGGGGGAGGGAGGAGGGGCAAAAAGGTAAATTTAGAGGAGAGGGGGTTGGGCCTGCGGGAGGGGTGGTGTCAGGGGGGGCAATAGCAATTTGCTTGTCGAACTATTCGTAGCTGCCGAAGGCAGAAGACAAGTAGATCCGCGGCGGCGAAGCCGGTCAATATCAGCATTGTAGCCGGTCACCTTCCATTTATTTATTTTTATAATTATTTAAATACCAAATTACTCATAGGTTTCTTCAGTTTGCCTATATTACACTTTAATCTATATTTTTGTAAAATTCACTTATATCTATAATTGTTTTCTAAATCTTTCATTTAAATATGTCCTTAAATTTAAAGTAAAAACCTAAAGTCAAAAAAAAAATAAAATAGGAACCTAATTGTGTTAATTATAAATTTAAATGAAAATTTTCAAGAAATATTGACTAAATAATAATTAAAGATAAACTATAAAATCTCAAAGTAATTTACCTATATTTAAATCTATTAAATTGCATATATTCTACTCAAACCTTTTTATATTGCATATTTATCCCTCAAAATCTTGTAAATATTAAAAAACTATCATATTAATTATTTCAATAGTCATCTTTGATCTTTCATACAAAATTTTGTTTGCATTTATGAATTACAGATAGTATAATAAGTTCTTATATATAAATATATAAATATATATGATNTATATATGTAATTGTATTTGTACAAATGAATTTGGATATGAAGCATGATATATAAAATTGTGTTATACAATTTGAAATACATTTATGTATAAATGTAATCAACAAATTCTGCACTGATATCAATTGTATTTATGAAAAGAAATAATTGGATAGTTTGTAATATTTATAATATTAAAGAGGCTGATTTGTAAATAAAAAAATTTAGTTGTTAATATATAATATAGAAAGATTTATGTGATATATATGTAATTATTGTTCAATTTTAGTGTAACTAAAACCTTACTCAGAAGTTTCTTGAATAATTATAATTAGGTTAAATTATATTTGGGCAGCTATGGTTACTAGAGCATTGCAAATTAGTTTTATTTTTTGAAAAATTTTAATTTTAATTCCTATGGTCAAAAAAGCAGTATAATTTTGATCGTTTATTAGAATTTCACCTTTTTCTCTGTTCTTTTTTAATAAAATTATAAAATTACAAATTATAAAGAACTATTATAGTCATGTATCCTTATTTTTTAAAATTTAATAAACATTTAAAAATTAATTTCTCTTTTTTTTTATTCTAAAATTTAAAACTATAAATATAAATATTAATATTTTAAAATTATATTTAAAATAATAAATAATAATAATTATGAATAATTTTATAATATTTAAAATAAAAAATTAACATTTATATATTAATTGAGATTAAATAACAGTAATTTTACAAATCTAAGGACTCAAATTAAGGTTTTTAAAAAATTAAAACTAATTTACAATATTTCTCTAATCATGAGGACCCAGATGCAATTTACCCTTAAAATTAAAATAATTTTTGAGTAACTATCTAGGGAAGTTCCTTTGACTCATGAAAAGCAGGTGTTAAATTTTGACTAAATTTTTTAAATCTTATCTATTACATTAGAGAGTTTTATATGTAAATTGCATAGTTTCAGTTAAAGATATTACACTTATGTCCTTGTTAATGTGTTTTTTTATTTTTTTATTTTTGATGGAAAATGTCCTAGTTAATGTTACACTTTAATCTTGGTTAATTTTCATTGGTTTTCTATGAAAATGTTTCATTTATAATTATGTAGCTCCAAGAAATTGTATCTATAAATGCAGGAAAAAGTAATTAAAAATAGAGATAATTACCTACATGTCACACAATTTAATTTTATTTATGTCTTACCTATCCATTCTTAGTTAATTACGCTATGCACACTCAAAATATTACAAAATCTTACGCACACATATTTTAAAATTTAATCAAAATCTATTTAAAAAAATATATTCTGTTAGTAAATTATTAAAATTATATTTTTACTCTTAATGCTACATATTTTTCTCTTCCTCAATACCACACTAAAGCGCTGATTTATCCTAAAATCAATTCACGTCGCGGATATCTCCTTCCTTTGCCGCTACCTAAATATTAAGGTTTTAAGATTTTTCCCGCAAAATTTTTTTAAATATTCTTAAAATAATATGATGAATGGCTCAGATTTTTTGTAATCTAACTATAGTTGGGTTATTGAAAAATTATGATTACTCATTATAATAGAAATAAGTTAAAATCTGTATATGTAAAATTTTATAATATTTTGAGTGTGCATAGCATAATTAACTAAGAATGGATGGGTAAGGCATAAATAAAACTAAATTGTGTGGCATGTAGGTAATTATCTCTTAAAAAAAATATCTTGAAAATTTCTTGTTATAATATATGTCTCGCACAAACAATTTAATTACAACAAAGAATATCGTGAGAATTTTTTGTATAGAAGTATGTCATCGTTTATTCGATAAATTATAGAAATTTTTACTCGCATGATAAAAAAACTTCAATATTTACTTTTAGATACCTTAAAGTTAAATATTACATAATACACACTCATTTATTTTAATTTTACAACTAATACATTAAAAACTCTTATATTTTATTTCAGTAAACCATATTTGAGTTATGTTTTAACTTAGATAAGGTTCATCGGAATAAAATTTTATCCTCAGTGCATCTTATATCAAATCTAATTATTCATCCAATTCTCGATTATTAAGATGAGAATCTAATGGAATATTCTATATAGTTAACAGATTTAAATAGTTTTTAACATATAAGATTTGATTTAAATGGGAATCACTTTTACTTTATAACTCAACTTTTATCAATCAAATCTTAAGCTAGTGTAAGATTGAATTGAGCTAACTCAAAATCAGATAAAAATATAATTTGCTCCAGTTATTATTTGTTTCGTAATATGCTGATAGAAAATTATATTAGAATTTTTTTCATAACTTTTTTTTCAAACTCTATTGGTTTTAGATTAATTTTTTGTATTTATTTCTTACCATTAGCTGAATAATGGACAATTTAGTTGAATAGATGAAGACATTTATATATATTTAAAAGTTTCAATAAAATATCAAAAAATAATAAGAAATAGGATTAACTTTGTTTTGGATCAAACTTGAATAGATAATAAATAAGCTAGTACGAATACATATGGAACCTGTTACAATCGAGTTTATTAAACACATATTTAGTTCAGTTAGGATTGAGTTAGTTATTAATTCAGGTGAGTTAATTAGTTATGACTAGTCAAACATATTTGACTAAGTCAATGAATTTAAATTTGAAAGTTATTTATTTTGACTTTAGGGAATGACGATTCTTAATCTGCCGCTGAGGCTAGGGCGCTACAGTGTTCAATTTATGTAAAAGACAGTTGAGGCTTAAACCAAGAAACCAGGGCCCAAAAGTAAAAGTGATTTAATAAGACAATGGTTGTGCAATTTATATTTAAGGAATCATGACTTTTATGTTTATTTCTTATGTTCATCTGAACTTGTAGTTTTGTCTATTGAGTTCATTCTAACAGACTCCTGCATGGTTCATGGCAGGTATAGCATAGCACAAGGGTAAAAGAAAGAGAAATCAGAGAGAAAATAGATTAAAAATACCTGAGATTTAGTTGATATATGTGTATTTTAGACAAATAAAGTATATTTTTAGTGGATAAATTTTAAAAGTGGGAGAATTTTTATCTCTAACATCTCGGTCGTTAGTAATCTGAGCGCGGTGATCGATGTTAAGCTCGGGTTACTGGCGGCCGGAATGTTACAAGTGGTATCAGAGCGGTTGCGATCCTATGCGGAGAAATAGTGGGCTGCAATCACTAATTACTGTGTATAGAAATTTGAAAAAATTAAGTAATGATTAAGAGAATATTTGTTTGGAAGTTGAAAATGATAAAATATTTTATGAAGATTGAATATGAACATTTTAGCTGATAATTTATATGACTGATGAATTAGGAATAGAAGAAATATCAAGATAATAGATAAAGATTTAATGTTGATAGAGAAATATAAGATGAAATTTAAAAAAAAAATCGACAAAAAGAAAAAAAATAACTAGCAGAAAAAGAGAAATGTCGGATGTACATTGAAGATTTACCTGCACGAATGCAAGATATATTAAAAGTACAGCAGTATACGGAATTTAATAAATTAGTGAAGGATTCAGAGATTGTAGCATCAAATTTGCTTGTAAGTAAGACAAGAAAATATCTTAAAAGTGAAAGAGTGATAATTAAGATGTAATTAGTGATGTAATATGGATGATATTTTTGCTTATACAAATGAATATTATTTATTTACATTTCTTATGTTGAGTTGGAATTCAGAAAGAAATATGGAGCATATTGATGGAAATTTGACGTATTATTGAGTTGTTTACCAAGTTTAAAGTTAAAATGTGATTTGTGGACTTAGACAACTATATGAGATTGTAAAAAATAATTTAATGTTTGGCGGTGAACTAAAAGGGGTCTCTTGTTGCGTTTATATCTTTGCCTCAGCTTGAATTTAGGGGATGCCGATCCCCAACTTGCTAATGAGGGCTATAACTACTGCCGCTGAGGGATAGAACACTACGGTGTTCAACGTATAAAACAAGGCAATTGAGACATAAACCAAGAGAATCAATTTCAAAAGGTAAATGTGTGAAGAATAAAGGTTAAAAAAAAAATCAATCAGATGTGTAATGAAAGTTTGAGATTGTTTATGTAAATTTCGAGGACGAAATTTCTAAAGGTAGGGAGAATTGTAACATCCCAAAATTTGATTGTGAATTTAAAAATTAGAGTTGATTTGGATTCAAAATAAATAAATTTGAACTGAGAATTAATAATGTTAGGACCTATTTATAAGAATATAAAAATTAGGGAGACTAAATGATAATTTCTCCTAAAAAAATGAATTCATTTGGCTGTGGCAGCCAGCTGCCAGCCTGCCACCGCCCCTCTCTCCTCTCTGCCATGTGGCAGAGATATTAATATAAAAAAAATTGATGATTAAGAGGAAATTTAGAGGATCTTTTGCTTTGCTCTCTGCTTCTTCCGCCTCCTCTGCCTTCGGGCTCCTTCAGCCAACAAACAGCGGTAGTGCTGGGGAAAAACAGAGAAGAAAAAGAAGAAGGAGAGAAAAAGAGCTTGCAGAGCAATGAGGGAGTCAATTTACTTGATTCATAAGATAGTCAAATCATGTTCGTTTCTCTTGAAATTTAAATATATTATAGATAATGAAGTCTATTAGAAATTCTTTAATTATATATTTTTAATAGACTTCTTTAATTATATATTTTATGATTTTGACTGCTAGATGGGCTAATGAACCCTTGAATCAAAACTATTGGAATAAAATGATTTTCTAGAGAGTTGAGCTTAAAGGATAGATTTATATTATATGAAATCAGATTTGAGTGATGTTTTATTTACTATTTAGAAGACTTCTTGAGCTTTAAAATGACATATTATATGTCTCAATATAAAGAGATTTTAATGGTTTTCATTGGGTTTAAATTTGGTGTTCAAAATCTGTTTTCTGTAATTCAGATAGAAATCTGAGTTTTAGATTGAAGTAAGTTTTGGTATATCAAATGATCTTCAATTTAAATGAAATTTGGCAGAAACTTAGTTCAATATATTAGCTATAACTTTCATGTTCAAATCTGTGATTGATTCTGAATTAAAAGTTAGATTTGGTAGCCGTGAATCTAAGTTGACAGTTTTCCCCAAAATTATGTTAGGTTATGGTTTAGAGAAGATTTACTCTACTAAATGAATTCTAAATAATGTGAAAATTAACAGATTTGTGGGCACTTCATCCTCTACAATTTTGATGTTTGACATTTGGATAGAAAATGTCATTTGATATATGTTTTATTTGACTTAAAGTAGAACTGAAATCTAAGAATTTAGAATACAAATACATATATTACTTTTGTGATAGCTACCTTGTTCAAATGTTCTACAAAATAAATGAAAACTTGTAGAGTGATGGATCACTTAATTTACTACATTGTTTTTATTTGGAGTTGATTTTAAAAAGAGTTATATCATGATATTTTAGTTGGATGAAATTGAAAATTAAAGTAAGTTCAGATTTATTAGAAAGCTATGAATACTGAATTATGGTTATATATGAGCAAAAGATAAGAGTTTATTACTTTTGTGACTATTAAATATCAAATTTATTATTAAATAGTTGACTAACTTATGAGCTGTCATTGTGATGCAAATAGCATGGTGAGTTTTTAGTCATTTGCGCATTGGTATAATGTTTATTTAGAATGATGATTAATTAAGTATTGTCATATACCTTTTGAGATGATATAAACTATAATAAAAATAGTGATTATTTATTGAAGTGAGAACTATGATGAATATTATCGAGTAGCCTTGAGGGCTAATGTAAATGAGTTAAGTCGGGATAGACAAAAGGACAAGCGTACGGGCTTGAGAAGTGGTCGAATCTCGAACTTGTGAATAAAATTTTGAGATAAAATGTTTGACATGCAACAATTAATTTTTAATTTGATTTCTTGTTGCGTTTATGTCCCTGCCTTATATTGACTTTAGGGGATGATGATTCCCAATCTGCCGCTGAGGGCTAGGGCACTACAGCGTCTAATTTATGTAAAAGGCAGTTGAGGCGTAAACCAAGAAACCAGGGCCTAAAAATAAAAGTAATTTAATAAGAAATGAAATTGTTGCATAAACTTAATTTCAGTATTAGTTGTATCTAAAATGATGTTAAGTGATGTGTATGGTTGTACAATTTATATTTAAGGAATTATGACTTTTATGTTTATTTCTTATGTTCATCTGGACTTGTAGTTTTGTCTATTGAGTCCGTTCTAACGGACTCTTGTATGGTTCATGGCAGGTGTAGCACACCACAAGGGTAAAAGAAAGAGAAGCCAGAGAGAAAATAGATTAAAAATATCTGAGATTTAGTTAAAGATAAAAATTCTCACTTTTAAAATTTATCCACTAAAAATATATTTTGTTTGTCTAAAATACACATATATCAACTAAATCTCAGATATTTTTAATCTAAATAGTAAATAAAAAATCACTCAAATTTGATTTCATATGATATAAATCTATCCTTTAAGTCCAACTCTGTCAGAAAATCATTCTATTGCAATAGTTTTGATTCAATGGTTCATTGGCCCATTTAGCAGTCAAAATCATGGAAATATATAATTAAATAAATTTCTAATAGACTTCATTATCTACAATATATTCAAATTTTAAGAGAAACGGACATGATTTGCCTACCTTATGAACCAAGCAAATTGACTCCCTCTCGTTGCTCTTTCAAACTCAGCAAACTAGCGTGCATGCAAGCTCTTTTTCTCTCCTTCTTCCTTTTCTTCTCTGTTTTTCCCCAGCACTAACTGCTGTTTGTTGGCTGAAGGAGCCCGAAGGCAGAGGAGGCGGAAGAAGCAGAGAGCAAAGCAAAGGATCCTTTAATTTCCTCTTAATCATCATTTTTTTTTAATATTATTCTCCCTGCCACATGGCAGAGAGGAGAGAGCGGCGGTGGCAGCTGGCTGCTGCCCTTAGCAGCTTGGCTGCCATAGCTAAATGAATTCATTTTTTAGGAGAAATTACCATTTAGTCTCTCTATTTTTTATATTCTTGTAAATAGGTTCAAAGATCATTAATTTTCAGTCTAAATTTATTTATTTTGAATCCAAATCAATTCTAACTTTTAAATTCACGTACCAATCAAATTTTGGGATGTTACAATAGTTAGCTAAAATGGAAGGGTTTTATTTAAAAATTAGATTTTATTAAATTTAAAAATAAATTATTTTTAATTTCAACTTAACTTTATTCAATCACACCTCGCCAAATTAAAGTTGTAGCATTTCTGATTTTCCTATTTATAGATTTGGAGTTTATACTACTTATAGACTTTATGAATAAAATTAAATTCTTTTTCCGATTTATGAAATTTGAATTGTAATTTATAGAATTAAATTGGTTTTAAATTACGGAAGGACATGGCTAGGGCCTTAGGTGAAAATTTCTAAACTCCTAATTTTTTTTTCTCCTTACACTTTCTAAACCCTAGCTACCGCCATCATCCCGCATCACAAACTTAGCTCGAATTGAACTTTTTTTCATTCATATTTTAAATTAGATCAAAATCGAATAAAACACGTTTAATTTAATCTTGAGCTAAAACCAAATAGCTTCAAATCTGATCATTAACAGTCCTAGAATCAGATTGGACAATCGGTGTATACATATAATGCATCTTTTTTATGATCCAATGTAGGTGATTATATAACTAAGGTGACGTTTACTTCAATATTATTAATATGCAATAATAACAAATTAAGATTTTATTCCACTTAATAGGGTTAGTTCCTGAAACTTTTATTTTTATTATTCTCTATTAAATACATATTCTTATTTAACTCTAAATATGTAAAGTCATTTTTTATATTTTCTTGTTTGTTTATTTCTCTATTAAATAATGTATTCTTATTTATTATTCTCTATTAAATACATATTTTTCTTTTTTTTTACATAAACAAGATATAATAATTCAATTTTTCTTATTAAAGTTTTACCATCATATGATTTATATGTACAAATCATTCAGGTCGACTCTCTCTGAGCTTACCCTTAATTGAGGTAACTTTATTATTCTTCTGAATATGCTCATTTCTTATTTTGTCTTTTAATATATATCCGCTCATTCATCTTATCATACTTATTTTCGTGACACTTTTTTTAATTATATGTTTATATTTTGCAAGTCAATATTTAACACATATAATACTTTTAGTATTACAATAATTCTATAAAGTTTACTCATAAGTCTTAGGGAGCGTTTGGTTCAATGTTGTCTTGATGCTATGCTATGTTATTTAGAGAAAGCAATTATTTGGTTTAATGATATCTGTAAATAATGTTCTATAAGATTATAAAATTATTAGTTAAGAGATGACATCTAGATATCATGACATCTATATTACATAACATAACATTAAGATAATAACGAATCAAACGCCCCCTTAGTGAATTTTTCTGTCACATAATACACTAGATATATTCTTTTACTTTATTCATCCTCCTTTAATTTTACTAATAACATTTCATTTATTTACCGTTATACTATATAATTGATCTAAAATATTTAAATCATTCAATGTTATTGATAACTTGATCATTAATTGTTATCTCTTTACTACAAGTGCTTCTAACTATACTTCATATATTTAATTTTTATCTACAAAGATGAAAAAAACTTTATATTCTAATATAGTTTTTATAATTCTAGTTTCATCTTAACACTTTTTCTTATCTTATCAACGAGGAGAATATCAATTGCAAAAAACATACACTAAAATACTTTTTCTTAAATGTATTCAATCAAAATTTTCATAAAAAGTCAAAAAGATATAGATTTAAAGCTAATGTTTGTTTGCCCGTTTAAAATTAACCTGGTTTAATTTTAATCAGGTATATCACATCACATATAAAATTTAATATTAAAAATTAACTTTTTTTCATATCTTACACATATTACTAAAATAATAATTAACTTATATCACATCTCTCACATATCCCAACATAATAATTAACTTTATATCAAATCCCTCACACACCCCAACTTAATAACTAACTTACTTCACATTATTCACAACTTTTAATAAAAAAATATCTCTATCCAAGTTTAATTTTAATTTAGTTAAATTTTACCTTATAAACAAACAGACCCTAAATCTTAGTGTAATATAACTTAAATAAAAATAAAAATAAAAAAAATATTTAATTAAATTTTGTTGTATCTAAACACATATAACAACCATTTTATATATATTCTGAATAACTTGAATATAAGGAGTGTAAAACTCTTTTTTTCTAAAATTCTCCAAAGCACCTCTTATAATTTTTTTTCTAAATTAATAAAAATTAAATACAAATATTTATTTTTCTTCCTAAATATCTTCATTAAATCTCTCAATAAATGAATAGCTTTCACAAAAAAATTATTAGTATAAAAAATTAATTATATAATACTCTAGTATCATGATATAATTTATGTTCGATCACCCTCTTTCAAAGTTTTAAAGCGTAGCTTGTTAACTTAATTTTTTTATAATTAATACAATCTTGTATATTATTTTTATCCTTATAAATAAATACTATATATTTTTCCTATTCATTTAGTATCTTTTTAGTTTTCAAAATTATTTTAAATAACTCAGTGAGCTAAGAAACTCAAGTATTTTTAAATATCTTTTAGAATGTTATCTAATCCTACTGATTTTTTATATTTTATCTTCTTTAAAATCTTCATAACTTTAGCTTTACTTATTCTTCAGATGTATGAGTAATTTTTATTTTTTTTAATATTAAAAATAGTCAAATCAATTATATTATTATAACCGTCATTAAAAAAATTTTCAAAGTAACTCTTCCATCAATGTTGAATGGATTCACCTTTAAAAAATACTTTTGATCATCATCTATAATACATTTTACTCTAGTTAAGCTCTTAATTTTTTTATTTTTTTTGGTATTTAATTTTCTATAAAAATCATTAAAAGTTACATCTTTGCATTACACATTGCGTTTGTGGTTTTTCATTGAATAATTTAATACTTCTCTAAATTTTCTTTGTTCGTATACTTATATCAGCATTTATAATAATTTTTTTTCTTTAATTCTTTCTTATATTTTTTCTTTTCACTACCAAATATATTTATTGTTTAGAGCTTTTTCTATAGATTCCCCAAAATAATCTTTGCAATCTTATCAATGCTGTTAATAATTTTCAACCATATAAGATCTGCTTTTTTTTAATATCTAATTTTTTATATTTTAGAACCCTCTTTTTAAAAATATTTTTATTCTTATTTTATAGATTTTATTGTTGAATTCAAGAGCATTATTTTAATTTATTATTCATTCTCTAGCTTTTTATCTTAAAATTTATAATCATTAATTGATATTGAGTGATCAAGCATTCACTTCGAATGATTCTACAATCTTTACAGTCTAATTGATCTCATTTTTTTATAAGAAAATAATCAATAATTATAAGTTAAAAAAATCTAAAATAGTTTTACTTTTCTTATTCGTTTCACCAAAATTATATTCATTGTAAATTTTAATAGATTTCTCAATAATACTTTTAACATATCCATTTAAATCTCCTTTGAAAAATATTCTCTCCTCTTGAGATATTTTTTATTTTCAAAATTTTTCTTTTATATTCACATTTAAACCTGCTTAGGGCCTACATACTTATAATGTTAATAGTTATTTCATTAATGATAATTTTTAAAACTATAATTTTATCTTTATTTCTCTTGATTTTCACTACATGATCCTTTAAATTCTAATCAAGAATTATACTCATTTTTTTTCTTAGTTCTATTCTTACCAGAGTATCAATGTTTGAAATCGAACCTATCAATTTCTTTGACTTTTTTTTCACTCATTTCAATTCCTAAAGACATATAGTATTAATACTTTTATATACTATAATATCCACTAACTTTTTTAACCTACCTATCAAGTTGCCTATATTCTAAGCCTCTAATCTTATTCTAGTATTTTAGATTAGCTTCTTTAGTCACATCTTTTTATGATTTACGAATTATTACTTACTTTTACTACACTCGAGAGAGCCTATGCAATAATTCTTGCATATTTTTTATTATATTCTAGCAATACAATGCGTCACTTTTTGGAAATGCTCTAGTTTAAAAAATGCATATCATATTTGAACAATAGCTTTTATGTTGACAGTCGATTACTGTTGACGTAGGATGTGGGGGTCCCAGGAAACACCAAAGAGAAAGAGAGTTCCGGGAGACGGCGGTGCGCAAAGGGGTGAGCCTGTTAATGAAAGCTCAAGGAGGGAACCATCTCAAAGCATCCAGAGAAACACAGAGATTTAAGGTGGTTCAGGGAGGAAATCCCCTACGTCCACCGGACGATCAGCGAATAATTTTCACTAATGGATGAAGGTAGCCATGAAAGCTAATACAAAAAGCTTACAAGAGGAAGAGAGAAAAAGCAGGAGAAAGAGAGCTTTTTTTATTCTCAAGCTCCAGTTTTACAAGAGATAATAGAGGAGGGATTCTGCTCTTCTGGGGCGAGTTCTCCTCCTTTGTTAGTCTTGGAGAAGGCTGGTGTTGGTGGATGAAAACCAGTGACCTCTCCTTCCTCCTTTCTTTCTTGAAGCCTGCTCCTTGATATTTGTAGGCAGCAGGTGATGCAGCTTTATCCTGGTTTTTCGGAGAAAAGGTGATGGACAGGCTCTGGAACCGCGCCGCTTGCCTGCCACCGGAGAGGCCTGCAGTTGAGAAGGAAGGACGATATCTTTTAATATTAGTACCTTTTCTGGGGATTCGTAATTGCTGGGGCATCCTTGGTTTGCGTGTTTGAAAGAAGCATGCTGCATTGAAAATGGTGCAGCCAGAACACGTTGACAGCGATGGTATAGCTGAGAAACATCATGCCTGATGTAGCTGGAAGAGCTGGAAATATCAATCATGCAGGCGGTTAGAGGTTAGAGGATAGAGGTCCAAACCTCCCCCACGAGGTTAGAGGTTAGAGGTCCCAACCTCCCCCACGAGGTTAGAGGTTAGAGGTCCCAACCTCCCCCACGAGGTTAGAGGTTAGAGGTCCCAACCTCCCCCACGAGGTTAGAGGTTAGAGGTCCCAACCTCCCCCACGAGGTTAGAGGTTAGAGGATAGAGGTCCAAACCTCACCCACGAGGTTAAAGGTTAGAGAATAGAGGTCCAAACCTCACCCACGAGGTTAAAAGTTAGAGGATAGAGGATAGAGGTCCAAACCTCACCCACGAGGTTAGAGGTTAGAGGTCCCAACCTCACCCACGAGGTTAGAGGTTAGAGGATAGAGGATAGAGGTCCAAACCTCACCCACGAGGGTAGAGGTTAGAGGATAGAGGTCCAAACCTCACCCACGAGGTTAGAGATTAGAGGATAGAGGTTCCAACCTCACCCACGAGGTTAGAGGTTAGAGGATAGAGGATAGAGGTCCAAACCTCACCCACGATGTTAAAGGTTAGAGGATAGAGGATAGAGGTCCAAACCTCACCCACGAGATTAGAGGTTAGAGGTCCCAACCTCACCCATGAGGTTAGAGGTTAGAGGATAGAGGATAGAGGTCCAAACCTCACCCACGAGGGTAGAGATTAGAGGATAGAGGATAGAGGTCCAAACCTCACCCACGAGGTTAGAGGTTAGAGGATAGAGGTTCCAACCTCACCCATGAGATTAGAGGTTAGAGGATAGAGGATAGAGGTCCAAACCTCACCCACGAGGTTAGAGGTTAGAGGTTCCAACCTCACCCACGAGGGTAGAGGTTAGAGGTCCCAACCTCACCCACGAGGGTAGTGCATGATATTCAAAATAAAGGAGTGCCACGTGTATGGCTGTGATGTAGCGCTGGAGCCACATGTCAACATTAGCCCCCCGCATGCTGGGGCGCGTGTCACACCCTCATTTTTAAGGACCGTTTATCCATAAAATAAGGGGAGACTATCAGTTAGAATCACAGAACAGATTATAAGAAAAGACATTTTTATTCATCTCAAAACAGGTTTACAAAGGTTGAAACACACGCAGGTCACGCAGAGTAACCTTAGATTAGAAAACTGAAAGGTAAAGCACTTAAAGTGGTTAAGGATGACTATCAGTGGGTCCATACGGGATATAGGGAAACATCTTTCTTGGGATTTTGCAGTCTTCTCCTCGCAACAGATTATTTACCTGAAAATCAACAGTCAGTCACAAAGACCGAGTAAACAACCTTCACCTTACCTTAGGTCAGGTGAGGTTTTATAGCTCAAAGTATCAACAGATGAGGATATCAGGATAACTTGTAATATCATCTTGTCAATATTGTCACATGTATACTATGCATAAATATTGATATGTATTCATTATATAATAAAGAGGGATCAGAACCACAGGTATTCGTCACCAGTGTGACATCAGATTAAACAGGTTCATCAGATATGTCACTAGTGTGACATCA
>JAEMOT010001741.1:26770-43795 GCA_019297695.1 Apostasia ramifera | reverse complement strand
AACCTCACCCACGAGGGTAGAGGTTAGAGGATAGAGGATAGAGGTCCAAACCTCACCCACGAGATTAGAGGTTAGAGGATAGAGGTTCCAACCTCACCTACGAGGTTAGAGGTTAGAGGATAGAGGATAGAGGTCCAAACCTCACCCACGAGGTTAGAGGTTAGAGGTCCCAACCTCACCCACGAGAGTAGAGGTTAGAGGTCCCAACCTCACCCACGAGGGTAGTGCATGATATTCAAAATAAAGGAGTGTCACGTGTATGGCTGTGATGTAGCGCTGGAGCCACATGTCAACAATTACTTAATGCAATCTTCCGCATTTCTTATCTGAAACTTAGGAATCAACAACAATTCGTTCAATATTATCTATATATTAATATTATTTATATATTAGTTTTATTTAGATGTTCGTTTCATTTCTAAATTATTGTTTGTTTAGTTTAATATTGTTATTATATTAAAACGTGACAATAAAAAATCTATCCAACTTCATCTCTCTCGTTTAAATTAGAGTAATATTTAGACGTCATTTAATTGTGAGTGATATCTAAATATTATTTTAAACTAACAATCATGTTACTTTTTACAATATATCTAAATATACCATCAAGATAAATAATTAATTTCTGATCAAAATAATATAATTTAACATTACAATAACATCCAATCAATAGTAACAAAAATAAATCTCATCATATTTAGGGCCACTTTTGAAAACTATAACAAAAATTATATTTCCTGACTTGGGCTTCTTGTTGAATTCATATATTATTGTTATTGATAAAAGACATACAATCACATCATGCATTTCTATATTACAAAAAAACATTGTGAAGAAATACTGAATATATTACCTATTGACGATGAAAATTTATTTCGAAGGAGTTCAAAGAAGAATAAAATTGCTATTTGTTACTGCAAAAGTGTTAGTGACAATAGAAAATGAAAAATGATATATATGAGATAAATGAAGGAAACAATGATTTAAGGTGGTCCGCAAAATTTTCCTATATCCATCGATTAACTCAGCCAAAGTATTTTACTAATAAAGAAGCTTGCCAAGGGCAAGCTACAAAGTATCTTTTTCTTGACCTTTGAGTTACCCTAGTCTCTTTTACTCTCATGCTCATTTCCAGTGATGAACGAGAATTTTTATAAATATTATTGATACCAGTTGATCGAAACAAGTAGAATATTTGTCTATAACTACTATTGGTATTGTGGCGCTTATAAATGGAGAAGTAGTCTGCCAGTTAGTTTGAAAACTTGTAAGATGCCTCCTTGTGCCCTTTTTAAATACAGTCTACCACAAATACAATGATTATAAAAGTTTCTAGGATATTAAGATATATCTTCTATCAGAGATATACAATAATTTGCCAGGAGAGAGTGGAGCTTATGGGATAATGGAGCAAGAGCGAATAAATTAACTTATATTGCTTGCATCTGAATGAGAGGGACATTTGTTACTCATGAAGGTCGATATTAAAATCGTACCCTTAAAGAATGGGTACTAGGAGCCTACTACGAGTAACAGGAGAATCCTCCACTTAGTGAAGTACTGACCCTTGAGGGTTAACGATCTCAGCTCTTGTAGCTTGCTGATTCAGTCTTCAACATGAGAAATACATGAAAGGTTTTGATTAGGCACTCGAATTTTTTAATAAACATTACTTTTTACCATTAATTTATTTCTAATTGAGTTAGGCTAAAGTTTGAAAAAGTTAATCGAGTAGATTTAAATTTAGTTGAATTGAAACTCGACCCATTGACCCGTTTTGATATGCCACTTGGATTTGGGCCCCGAACTATCCTCAAATCCTTGTGGAGGATTCTGAAGCGCCACGTATTAGGCTGAAATCACAGCCTCAAATCTCCTCCTCCAATGAAATCAAAGATCCAGATTTCGCTAAGATAAACGGCTGCAATCCTCTTCCCTTTCTTCCTCATTTTAAATACTCGCCGCAGCTCAGCCTCCATATTCCAATCTGTGCATCAAAAATAAAACTCTCTCCTGCAAGCACTATGGCCGCCGCCGCAGCCACCATGGCCCTCTCCTCCCCCACCCTCGCCGGCAAGCCCGTCAAGCTATCCCCCTCCTCGGCCGCCGCCGCCGTATTCGGCGAAGGCCGCTTCAGCATGCGGGGCCGCACCTCCGGCAGGCCCAGGCCCCCCTCCGGCAGCCCCTGGTACGGCCCCGACCGCGTGAAGTACCTCGGCCCCTTCTCCGGCGAACCCCCTTCCTACCTCACCGGCGAGTTCCCTGGCGACTACGGCTGGGACACCGCCGGCCTCTCCGCCGACCCCGAGACCTTCGCCAAGAACCGGGAGCTGGAGGTCATCCACTCCCGCTGGGCGATGCTCGGCGCGCTCGGCTGCGTCACCCCTGAGCTTCTTTCCCGCAACGGCGTCAAGTTCGGGGAGGCGATCTGGTTCAAGGCCGGATCTCAGATCTTCAAGGAGGGCGGGCTCGACTACCTCGGGAACCCCAGCCTCATCCACGCACAGAGCATCCTCGCCATCTGGGCCACGCAGGTCGTCCTCATGGGCGCCGTCGAGGGCTACCGGATCGCCGGCGGCCCGCTTGGGGAGGTCACCGATCCCATCTACCCCGGCGGGAGCTTCGACCCGCTCGGGCTGGCCGACGACCCTGAGGCGTTCGCCGAGCTGAAGGTGAAGGAGCTGAAGAACGGGAGGCTAGCGATGTTCTCCATGTTCGGCTTCTTCGTTCAGGCGATCGTCACCGGAAAAGGTCCGATCGAAAACCTCGCCGACCACCTCGCCGATCCGGTCAACAACAACGCCTGGGCTTACGCCACCAACTTCGTCCCCGGCAAGTGACCAACTGGAACATGTATCCGGTCCGGTCCGGTCCAGTCTGGTCCGGTTCAGTTTGGTTCGAGTCTGTAATTTGGTTCGCGATGAAATTAAATTATTGTGCTTGCTAAATTAATGCAATGTCATTTTAATTATTCACTAGTATTGTACCCGTGCAGCAACTGGATAAAATTATTCTCGAATTTTTTATGAGCTATTGCCTATTATTAGATGGTATCGGTGATGAACAAATAAAATTTCTTTGTCATCAGATCTTTCCATATTGATTGAATATTATGTTAATATGAAATATTATGCATGTAATTATTCGTTTATTTTATTAATTTTTAAAATTTTATTTTTTTAAATTTAAATTAATAAAATAAATGAATAATTACGTACATAATAATACATATTACCATAATTATTTATATCACACCCATTTTTAAACATATATATTAATATTTTATATATAAATATTTTATAATAAAAATATAAAAATAATAGTGAAATTATAATAAATAAATTTATAATTTTACCTATAAATATTAATATGTTAACATATATAAAATGAATTAATCAATTAGAGAAAGAGAGTGGAGAGAGGAGAAACGGTGGGCGGCAACCGGCAAGAGAGAAAAAGCAGAGAACCTATTTTATCCTTTATAAATATTAACATTTATGTTTTTGCCATTAACAATGGCTGCCGTGCAGCCCCTTTCTCTCTTCTCTCTCCACTCTATCTCCTCTTTCTACTCTCTCTCCCTTGAGTCGCCCCCATCCAGCTGCCTCTCTTCTCTCTCTTCTCTTTCTCTTCAACTGCCCATCTCTCTCCTCTCTCTTCTCTCTTTTTCTCTCTCTCCTCTCACTCTTCAACTACTCATCTCTCTCCTTTCTTTCTCTGTCTCCATCCCACCTCATCTTGAAAAATTGTTGGGTGCGTCGACGCGTACCGTTCGGGCGCCCAATCAAAGGGCGCCACATGTGTCCGGACCCAACTGTATGGCACACGTGGACTGTATGACACACGTGACACCCTCTGATTGAGTTCCGGACGGTGCGCCGTCCGAACCCAATAACTTCTCCCTCATCTCTCGCTATTACACACACATATATATATTATTTAATATGTGATTAAATTAAAATTTAATATGTAATTAATTTTTAATTTAATTATTATTATAATTTAATAATAATAATATCCTTAATAATTATTAATTCTAAATATTAATTTTTAAAATTCTTTTTATTAATATTAATATTTTTAAATTCAAAATTAAATTTTTAAATTTCAAAAATAAATTTAAAATTCACCGGTCTCTCTCTCCTCCCTCCTCCCTCTCTCCCCAAAGTCCCATCCCTCTCTCTCCTTTCTCTCCCTTTTCATCTAACCGCATCATCTCTATTACATATATATTATTTAATATGTAATTAAATTGAAATATTATTTAATTTAATATAATTATTATAATTTAATAATAATATAGACTATATAGTTAAGAATTATTAATTCTAAATATTAATTTAATTTTATTAATTTTTAAAATTTTATTTTTATTTTAAAATTCAATTTAAATTTAAAATTCAGTCTCATCTCTCTCTTCTCTCTCTCCCCAACCGGCAACCGCCAATCTCTCTCTCCTCTCTCTCCTCTCTCTCTCCAATCTCCCATCTCTCACCTTTCTCTCTCTCTATCCAACCGCATCATTTCTCTCTTACATATATATATATATATATTATTTAATATGTAATTAAATTTAAATTACATATTATTGAATTTTAATTTAGAGAGATAAATATAGAGAAATGGGGCGGCAGAAAGAGAGAGGAGAGAGGAG
The DNA here is from genome assembly GCA_019297695.1 of Apostasia ramifera. Classification (NCBI taxonomy): domain Eukaryota; kingdom Viridiplantae; phylum Streptophyta; class Magnoliopsida; order Asparagales; family Orchidaceae; genus Apostasia; species Apostasia ramifera. Next base: position 39,141 of record JAEMOT010001741.1, on the reverse strand, counting down.
AAACGGTGGGCGATAGAAGAGAGAGAGCACAGAGAGAAGCGACAGAGGAGGAGAGAGAGGGAGGCAGTGACAAACTTGTAATTTACAAGAATGCTAAAAACAAAAATCCTAGTTGTTCATCATCGATATATTAAATATAGAGAGATAAATATAGAGAAATGGGGCGGCAAAGAGAGAGAGGAGAGAGGAGAGAGGAGAAACGGTGGGCGGCTGGAGAGAGAAAGCAGAGAGAGAGAGGGGAGAGAGGAGAGCGGAGAAACGACAGAGAGAGAGGAGAGAGGAGAGCGGAGAAACGACAGAGGAGGAGAGAGAGGGAGGCAGTGGCAAATTTGTAATTTGCAAGAAGGTTAAAAATGAAAATTCTATTTGTTCACCACCGATACCATCTTTAATAAAGATATATATAGCTGCTCACACAAAAGAGTCACATAATCAAATCAAAAAATAATTAATATATATTAACGAATAAGAACAAATCTTACCTATTCGTATTGCCCGTATCCAAAAAATAATTAATATATATTATCTGATATGATTCAGTATCAAAATTAGTTTAATAACGAGTCAATCTATGCTTATGGTATTTACTACTTTATGATACTAATAAATTAATAGCATTAACAAATTTATCATTATAAATATTTGATATTATTTTAATAAACATTATTATTGGCTTAATTAGTTTGATTTTATCTGTTTGACTACGAAGAGACAATAAATTAGTTCTTAATTTTGCTAAATTTTTACAAAATTTACATAATATGACTAGACGTTTATTGTATATATTTTGTGGTAAATAACTTCTAACTCATATTACTAGTCATTATCTTATCTTATAGTTAATAAACTATTTATATAAAACATCAAAATATCACAATTTGAGTTTAATTATGGTTTGAAATTGAAATTATTTTTTGCTCATTTTCACAAAATATAATAATTATAAGTAATTTGACAAAAATATTTAAATGAATATGATTGGTGTAGATATGGATAACAAATATCTATAACTTGACCGTTTCGATTAAATCTCCATATCGGTTCTATTAGGTGTCGGTCAGAGATTAAATATTTTTATTTTGAGACGAGCCAATACCGACTCAAAATCGAATCCATCGCATTTCGATTAACTTGAAATCAACTTAAAGTCGATTGGGTTCGACTTCGAGCAGGCTCAAGTCGATTCCAATCGATCTCGAGCTGATTTCGAATCAAATCTTATTTTTTTTAACATATATTATATACATATATTATATATATTATAATATAAAATGTATTTCAATTCGAGCCGATTTCGAGCTGGATCGAGCCGAACCTACCCTGGCTCAAAATAATTACCGAGCCAAATTTTTGACTCGTTAGTCGGCTCAATTAGATTAACTTAAATTTTTTTGAATTTAAAATTAATTTAATTTTAGATTAATTTTTGATCTCCGATCCTTATTAATACCCATATCTATAACTGGATCGTTTCATTAAATCTCCATATGGCTTCTATTAGGTGTGGGCCAGAGATTAATTGCAGTTCCCTCTAATGTCAATCAACAAAAGAGAACGAAAGTCAATAATTTATATTTGTAGTATCATTAACATTTATTAAGAATTTTAATTAGAGAAATATTGAAATTTATATAGTGTCATGTAAATAAAAAAAATTAAAAAAATATATTTACATACATAATTCTTAATCCATCTTCAATTTCATATTAAATTTTTCATTTTTTTACTCTTCAACTTAACCATACAAATCTTCTAAAAAAAAAACCGAATAGCACACATATTCATAAGTATATTTAGAAAATTTTGTATATCATATTATTAGTATTAAATATCTAAATAATCACAATTAGCGAAAAATTCTTTTAAAATACCTAAATATATTATATTTAGAAAATTTTCGAGTTTAATTTGTAAAATAAAAGAATAAAAAGTTTAATATGTCATTAAAAAAAATTGAGAAATATGTATGTAAATCTCTAAAATACGTATATGTAAATCTAATTAGTATACACTATTCTAACTTAAACAAAATTTTTCATATTATCAAATGTAAGCTTAGCTTTAGATCATTTTCTTTCTCTTATTTTATGGATTTTTAAGCCTATGATACAGCTTGTTAAGCTCATGGTATTGATTTTCAGCCATTCGCATTTGACACTTTTGATTATTTGGCTCTTAAAGCTGTTTCGCTCCTTATTCCTGTATAATATTTTAAGGAAAATTTACATACAGAACACTGAATTCATCACAAATTACATATTTCACCATTTTTTAGTAAATATTACACATATCACACTGTTTTACATTTCTATTGTTACAATAGAAATGTAAAACCCATAAGTAGAGAGTGATATGTGTAATATTTACTAAAAAATAGTAAAATATATAATTTGTGATGAATTCAGTATTCTGTATGTAAATCTCCTTTTTAAATTTATATTTGTATTCATTATATGGACATGTAGTCAATTTAAATCCAGGATTCTATAAAAAAAAAAAGAATGTTTTTTTAAAAGAATTATTTTTACGTTTCAAAAAAAATTCAAAATGAATCATTTTCAACAAATAAGTGTCTACCGGATTAGAATGTTATCGGGTTGTGTCAGTTGTTGACCCGGATCTCATCCAATAATGTGTAAGCTGGGTCACTACTTTGGGTATCGAGAGTCGGGTCGGATTGGATGACCCGACAGGTTTTCGGGCCTTAAATTACTGACCGGCCAGTCAAACGCGGATTTCCTTAGCGGTTACGGTCATACCAATGGTCAAATAGCCCACAGGCCCACAACATAAAATTAGTATTAAGCACTTATGGCCCATAATTCACCATATTAAATAGCTAACCACAACGCCTCGCCTATCTATATTTTTGGGTAAATTATATGCACGTGGCTGAGGTTGATCACACTTCTCATAATGGTCCATTGAACTATTTCATTTTGGTCCTTTAGTTTATTTCGCTTTCAATGATTTACAAAATATCTAAAATACCCCCAATGTATCTTTATGTTCGCATATTGCATCCTCGTTAGAGCACCTAACAAGTTTAAGGACCCACATAAAAGGTTTTTAGCCCAGAAGAGGATCTATAAAAAATAATACAGATATAACCCTAAACCTTTTATGTTTTTCCTTTTTTAACCCTCCACCGTCGTCGTCATTCTCCGGCGACGCCTCTACGCTCAGCTGAAGCGTCGCTCCTTGTGGACCAAGGTCGCAGAATAGCAATCCTTCTGCTTCACTCTTTTCCCTCCGCCGCTTGCTGACAAAGCTTGGGCAAAAATAGCCGTTGGACTTGCGTTTCGAATTTCTCTTTAAATTCCCACTCTCCCTTCTCCCTTCCCATCCATTCCATCATACTTCTGAAAAATGGCAAGATCAGCTGAAGCTCCCTCCTGTCCTCTGTTTTCCATCTCCCTCTTCCTCCTCCTCCTCTCGCCCAACTTAGGTTAATCCCTACATCACTGCATCTCATGAATTTGATTCTGTCGATCATACGAAGCTCTCTTTTCACTTCATTCTTTCTCTCTGTTTGCAGGAAGAGTTCATAGCTCCGGGCAGGGACAGGTAAAAACAGAAGCTTTTCTGCTCGAAACAGAGTGAAATCATCAAAACCTTCGAAACATTAAAATTTTCATGCGATCGGTTGCAGAAAACTTGGTGCGTCGCGAAGCCATCGTCGGACGATTCTGCTCTTGAGAACAACATCAACTTCGCTTGCTCTCAGGTGGACTGCAGCATTCTGCAGAGGGGATGCCCCTGCTTTAACCCAGATAAACTCATCTCCCATGCCTCCGTCGCCATGAATCTCTACTACCAAGCCAAGGGGAGGAATTACTGGAACTGCTACTTTAACAACTCCGCCCTGACAGTGACAACCGACCCGAGTGAGTGTTAATGATTCAGAAGTGTTTATATTGAACATGCTCGACTGAACGTGAGCAGGCTTTTCTAATTTTGATTAACCCACAATTATCCCATTAATCCCATCATGAGCCAAAGAACGAAAAGTTTAGGCACAAATACAGAAACCAAATGTGCTTCGAGCTGTTACTGATTTACTAAATTTGTTTCTGGCAGGTTATGGCTCTTGCGCTTATGCTTGATGTTCGATAGAGAAGAATAGAGCTGGAAGTTCTTGAAAATTTAGAATTTCGATCTTCGATGATTTAGAATTTAGCAATTAATGATAAACTGGATGCTGTTCCTAGTTTGGTTTCATCTATGAAGGATTTATAGTTGACTATAGAAATAACTTTTGTTCCCTCTTTGATGCTTTAGATCAAAAAAAAAAAAAAAACAGATCTTGGTTCTTCCACAGTAAGAAAAAAATAATAATCTTGCCTGTTCCATTTTTGCTATCTTGTTTAAAACTTTAGTTGGAATATTAATTTGTCAAACTTGAATACAATTTGGTAAATATATTCATTGGTCAAAGTATATAATTCTAACCCACCAATTGAAGCACTATTTCAAAGATATTTTCATTAGCTTTTGGACAATACTAACTATGTACGTGCACGCGGAGATACTTGCACATATATCAAGTCTGACATACAAAATGTTGGGGTGTCCCCTCCATATAAGGAGGATTGAGGAATGAGGAGAGGAAGAAGTCGAGAAGGCTCATTAAAAAGCTTCGCAACTTGTATACTAGAGATGTTTTTTTGAGTGCTAATAAAAGAAAAAGATGATTTTTTGAGGAGATGAATCTTCATCGAGGACACGTATGAACATGCTAAAATATCTACTAAGAGAAATCTTGACTAAGATTTGAACCCGAAGAAAGCAATCTTTGAAAAGATTTATCTGAATATATGATTTCGAGAAGACTTCTCCTCAAAGAATTGAATTGGCATTCTAAAAATCTCAAACAATTATAGAGCAGAGTCGGTAATATTAGTACAGTACTAAACTTATCACCAGGAAGTGCCTTCATCCTAATAGTGATGTATTAACACGAAGTAAAATATTTTCTTGTTATAGAAAGGAAGAGAGGTTTGACATTGACTACTGTAATAGTGTTTGCTAAGTGAGATACTGCTGAAGCGAAACTAGTGGTCCGCAAAAAGCAGCTAAAAATACCTTTAACAAGACATTTAAATGCAACAAAAAGATTAATGGTACAATATGTGGGGGAGATAGAATTGCATTGCAATATAAAGTCATCTCTGTCAAGACCTCCACAACAATGTTTTGGTGAATCATATATGAGTATGAAATTGCATTTTTCTTAAAATTTGTGCAATTATTGTTATCAAAAGAGTTTTTAATTATGTGTAAGAATATGATTCAATTGTGGATTGTATTCTTACATAAAATGGCTACTATATACTATTATATTCATGGTGCATGCATAAGTGACAAAATCTGCTACATGATTCATTTAAAAAAAGCTATCATTGACTATTTTTTATTGTTATATGTTTATTGGATTGTATAATTACATAATTTTGTGCTAACACTTTTTTTTTTTTAAATCTACATTAACTTCTACATAAAGATTGCTACTTCTGCACTTCAGTAGTAAGCTACATAACGTGCACCAAAAAATCACATGCTTAACATACTATTTTTGGCCAAATCACTACAACAAAGATGACCTAATTAAAAGTCGAACGACATTTTGGAGAGATAAAGTTTATCAACAGCTAAACTCCAAAATTCCAAATGCCTAAGTCGATGCTACAAGAAGACGCACATTTTGGGACGGGCATTTATCAAAACATACTCTATAAAAAGGTCAACTTGACCCTCCAACCCACCCATTTATTAATCGAGTCGAATTCAGGTTATGAATTTTGACTCATTTAGTAAATAGGTCGAGTTTGGTTTGAGGCTATTCGAATTAGGTTAGATTCGAGTTCGACTCATACCCGACTCGCCAGCTCATTTTGCTACCCTAATTAGTGCATTTGTGGTGGTTTGAAGGTACAAAAAATAATATTTGTTTGAAAGTTTAATTAGAATAGAACTCAGATTGAAGCCTACCATGATCATGATCTGATTTATTGATAGGCCTGATGTGAATCTTGCCTCACCATCATTGGCAACTACAATTACACTGCTGCATCATGGTGGCAGCCTTTAACCAAAAAAGGCTCAGTGAAAAATTTACATTATTATTTAAATATATCATAAAATTCAATAACTAGTTTCACTTAATAATATGAAATAATATAATAATATTATTGAATTAAACAACTCCTAAATAAATCAATCAATGAATAAATACCTTCTAATAAGTATGCTTGCCAACAAAATTTATAAAACTGAGTTGAAAGCTACACAAACTCATCTTCTTTTTTAAAGAAATTGTAGCAGTAGGGATGATTGATTGATCATATAAATTGAATTTGAAGTTTATTCGTGAGTACTATAAAAAATAGTTTTACTGACTTAAACTTAAATAAGAATTTATTAATCAATAAAATACAGTAAAAACAAAGAATTCATATAACCGACCCTATCTAATAGTATTAAAGCTTTGGTTGATGTTGTTGTTGTAATATTAAGAATTTGAGAGCAAAATAAATAAATCAAGAGGATATCAATGGCTGATACATCACTCCCTAATATTTTCTAAAAAATCAGAAACAAGCTGAATTTCTCATTAAACAAAGCCTACAAAAGAGCCAGAGACAATGCTAAGCAAGCAAAAGAGGGCATCCCACTACTGGGAAGAGAAGGCAAAAGGCTTATTAATGAAAAATTGAACATCATGCTTCTCATGGATATCAACTAGCATAGTGATGAGCAGGTGGGATGACCAAAAGTTTGAATTGCAATTGATCAAAGTGAAAGAAATCACTGTACACCAATTCTAGGCTCACGAACACGATCCTTTTGTCAGTTGGGAAATGGCAACAAAAAATTAACAGCATCAATGACCGCTCCATCTTCCTTACATCCGAGGAACAATTCGAGGATTGCTGAATCAGTCATGCCTGAACCGCCACCGTTTCAGCTTTGTTATTGTGATCAACAGAACTCGAAGCATCCTTTGTGGAAATATCGACGTTCTCGGTGCTGGCATGGCTTCTACGGTTTCGCCGTTCCTTATTCAAAAAAAAAAAAGATGAGAGATTTCACCAAGTTGAATTGTTGAGTCAACAAAGTAACTGAGATAAATGTTCTACTACCTCACGGAATGGATAGTCTTCTGCTTCAAGAAGTCTAACAACATGACCCATCTTGGGTCGCTTCTCTGAGTCAGGATCAACACACTTAAGAGCAGCAAGAAGAGCCAGTTTAAGAGCTTTAGATGAAGGTTTGGCCTCCAGGCTAGGGTCAACAACTTCTTCAGATCTCCTACTTCCTACCATGAACTTGATCCATTCCACAAGATTTACCTAAACATGTGCAATCAACCAAAGCTTCCAGTTTATTATACCATGAAAAGAAAGAGAGAAGGGCCCATCAAAGTCTACAGAATCCTAGATTCTGAACTGAGGAGCACCACATTATGAAGATTATCCTTGGAAGAGAAATGACACTAAACCGACAGCACAAAATCAAAAACCTGCTAAAACATTAAAATGCAGAAAATTTCAACAATCCTAACAAAGAAAAAAGAAAATTACCATACTGCTCACATAAAAAAACATCAAGAAATTAAAGGTTATTTTGCTTATAAGCATATATGCCTCATCTGCGTTTAGTCAGAGAACTAAAACGGAGGCATATTGAGTTCACCTACACCACAAACTAAGGGAAATAATACCTCATTTGCAGGTCGACCATAATCCACAGGATCTCTTCCAGTCACGGCTTCTAAAAGTAGCACTCCAAAACTATACACATCACTCTTCTCATTCAGCAGCCCAGTATTGGCATATTCAGGGGCCACATAACTGAATTTACAGAAAAATCAATCAAGGTGTTAGGTACAATGAAGAGAGAACATTGAGAAGCATGACATGATCACTTACCCAAATGTTCCCATTACTCTAGTTGTTACGTGGCTTTTCCCAGAACCCAAGAGCTTGGCAAGTCCAAAATCAGAAACCTTTCCATTAAACTCGGTATCTATCAAAATGTTGCTTGACTTTATATCTCGATGCACAACCTTTGGTTCTATACCTTCATGTAAATACGCAAGTCTGCAGACCATTTAATCGATCAGTTCAGTCGTTCAAATGATCTTCATGAAAGTCACACTGGTAAGGAAAAAGATATCATTCGATACTCACGCTTTTGCAGTGCCTACGAGGACCTTCATGCGGTATTCCCAGCTGAGAACTCCATGCTGACGCAAGGCACCGTGAAGCCATTGCTCTAAATTACCATTGTTCACATACTCATACACAAGTATCCTACGTGACAACATTTATAACGTTATAAACCAACATGAATAACATCAATTTGACAAAACACTGAAGAGTCTACCCTAGATCCCTTCTGCTTAGATGTATTAAGAACAGAATAGAAGCTCAAAATTAAGTGAAATGCCGAACTATGCCACTTAACACAATTTGCTTCAGTAAATCGTCAAATTTGAAGCACAATATTATTTGGGTAAAGCACCATTAATTTGAGCAAATGTCCTTCAAGAGACTTGGTACAGCAATATATCCTTCAAGAGGAAAGGAAGGCTAAAGAATACATGGCAAGAAACTGTAAAGAATGAGCTTACATACTTGGAATTAAATGAGAATTTGTTATTTGATAGAGTGCAATGAAAATAAAGAACTCATGTAGCCGACCCCGCCTAATGGAATAAAAGGCTTGATGATTATTGTTGTTGTTGTCCTTCAGGAGATAGAATCAATTGCAAAAGGTAATTAAGAGTACCCAGGCAATTCAATATTATAACTTGACTTGGTACAGCAATATGAAAATACTGAGCGGAGAAAACATACAATAATGACAATCTAAAGGCTTCAAAATTCTAGCATCTAGCCTCCATTTGATTTCCCTACTCAGTCAATGACTTCACATTTGCATCATTTAGAACTATAGATCAGAGTGTTCCAAGGAAGTACCCACTACTATACAATTGAATTCAATTATTCAAGAAAAATGTATAAGAGTTTGTTACTGCAATGTAGGGGGGAAAAAATGACATGAGAGATGATAATTACGCATGACCTTAACTCACTCTTGCTCACAAAGAGCTTTGCTTGAATTAGAACTAATGAAGAAGATGAATCTGTGTAGCCGACCACAACTAGTATGGTATTAACATTGTTGTGCTTATCTTAAACATTGTTTTATGTAAATAGTGATAATTCAAAGGCTTTGACTTACTAAATAGACTTTTACATCCAACACTATGTATATTATAATTGAAAAAATCAAAGACAGTCTCCACCTGTGAATCCCTTCCACACAATAACCAAGAAGACGGACCAGATTCTTATGGCGAACATGGCCTATAGCACCCACTTCAACCCTAAATTCCTTCTCTGCCTGCCCCCTGGAGTAAGAAAAGCAAATTCTCAGTACCACAAAATGCATTTTGAAACTACTCAGCACTCTTGTTAGACAATGTGGATAATATAGAAAGTCTTACATATTGTTAAGAAGCTTCTTAACAGCAACTTCAGTCCCGTTTATCAAGCGTCCACGGTACACAACTCCATAGCCACCCTCTCCTATCACATTCTCCTTGGAGAAACGGTTCGTGGCATACTCAAGATCCCTTAAAGTAAACCAATGACCCCAACCTAGATCAGAGAATTGTGGCAGTCCAACTAATGGTGAATCAGAAACAAGTCCTCCATAAGGTGAATGCGGCAGCCGCGCTGCTCCCGAGCTACCTTCATCCCCAGAATACGAACTACACGCCTTGTCGTAATATACTGAGCTGCACTGGCTTAAATTGTCAATATCACTCGACTTGCCTGCTGCCAGGTGTGAAAAGGTTTTTCTAGAATCCTTGCCGCTAAAGTTATCATGGTAGGAAAGCACAGGCCCTTCATTCTCGCTGAAACTCTGAGCTAAAGTGTTGCCAGCAATTCGGTCAACGGTTATTTCCTTGGAAACATCTGGTATGCGTGAAACTGGAAGCTTTCCAATGGCTGTCTTGGTTTTCTTTCGTGACAAACATATACATAAAACGATGAGAACGAGTATTAGCAAAGCAAAGACACTGATGCCAATCACCACCCATAGCCTCAACCCGAATAAGAAGGTTTTTTGGTTTAACTGAGCATTTAGAGCATCTCTGGATGACATTTGGCTACCTGCGTCAAACGCAAAATCAACACCATTTTTCACAAAATTTTAAGCCAGAGACTAAACCACAAATTCAACTTTTTACAATCTATCTATAAATGAAAGAACTAAAAGTCTCAGCTGACAAACTGAGGAGCAAATATCGCAAACTAATACTTCAATGCATAACAGTTTAATCAAGTTCTTTGAAATCTCCAGCATCCAGAAAACAAAGGTAGTATATTTAGCAACCGATGAAGCACCCTAACATCAAGAGGTAGTTGTTACACCAAATATACACAATTGCGAGTAATTTTTCAAATGTTTGTTGCTCTTTATGTTAACATCAAACAAATGGAAGTTAACTGAAAAAAACACTACACAATTCCGTCAACTTAAATGTACATTTGCAAGCCATGACGATTAAAAACCAGCAGTCTAATCCGCAAGCCAATCCAGTAACCTAGGGAAAAATGGGGGAACAACGTGAATTTGACAGCAATTACCTCCTATACCAAATGAATCTCACTGGCCCGTTGTAGAAGGGAAACACACGCGGCTTCTCCTCGAATAGAGTCCGAATGCACGAGGCCTCAAGTGGCAGAGCGCAGTATCGAAAACCCAAGATGCAAAACTGTAGAAGGAGTGGTCTCTAAGAAGAGACACATCGAATGCTGAGCCGAAATACACATAATCAAGCAAACTTGGAAACAGAGAAAATAGAGTTGCTCAGAGCGAAGAGAGGGAGAATGGGGAAAGAAAGAGCCTTTTATTTCATCCCGGGCGAGTTTCAATGCGCTGAAAGGGACGGTTTGGTGAGATGGTTGGTGACTTGGTGGATTTTATTTGCGCTTCTTCGCCGGTGAGAAGGAAAGGGGCCGAGTAAACGAAGGAAGGGAAGAGCACTTAGAGCAGACAGGAAGGACTCGTTTGCAATGGAGAAGAACTGCAGACTGGATGGCGCGGAGGATGAGAGAGGGGGCGAAGACAGAGAGAAAGAGAAAAAGGAAGATGGGAGCAGTAAAGGGAAAGCAAAGGGAGAAGAGATAGGCCAGAGGGGGCAAGGTGGGTATTTCGCTGAGGGGCAGCGAATCGATAAGAAAAAATTAATTAAATTTTTAATATTACAATTTTTGACAATGGGGTACAAAATAGGTCAACCCGCTGGGCACCGTTCTCCATCTAGACTTTTGTTTCCCACATGGCAATTACACATTTGCCCCTACAATAAATTTCTTCAATATTCCAAAAAAAAAATTCATCACTTGTCATTAGTGCTCCTGCAACGGCCCTTCAATCCGTCAAGTTTTTTTTTTTTATAGGAAATAAAAAATTTAAATAAGAAAAACTCTATGACCATCCAGTATTCATTGAATTTGGGATCTTATGACATAAACTATTATTATTATTATTATTATTATTATTATTATTATTATTGTCTTTTATTAATAATTGATGAGAAGAAAAATCAGGATTAAAATAATTTTTATAACTTATTGTGATTAACAATGTGGATCTTAAGCTTAGATTAAAATTTATTAACCAGTGCATCTCATAGGGCTGAGCAGTATCCCAGAAAATCTAAATTAATTTGAATTTTACTCGATTTGAACTCAATTTAATTATTATATAACTTAAAATTAGTTTATTCAAATTAAAGTCAATTCATCATATTTATATAAAGATATGTATACAGCTTTTCATTTTATGAAGTGTTGAGGTTTTCTTAGTGTATATATAAATTTAGTAAAAATGATTATTTACATACAAATACGATAAAAAGAATTAAATTCAATTTGATTCAAAAATCAAATAAACTTCATCCAAACTTGTCTCAAACTCGAAAATTTCAAATTTCAGTTGAGGGCCAACTCACTCGAGCTCAACTCATTATCAGCCCAAACTTTTATATCGTATTTTTATTTTGAATTCAAGTACGCTTAGAGCTTTAGACTCAGCCAAGCTAGGTTCTAGATGATGAATCTAACAAAATAACTAGTTTTATTGAGTCAACAACAGGTTAACCTATTTAAATCAAGCCAATTTTAAGTATAACCAAAAATCAAAATCCATCCCACAAACCCACATTGCCAACCCTTCATAGTTTATAAAAATAATATATATAACTCGAAATAATTCAGGGGCGGATCCGGCCCTTAATAAGGGGGTGCAATTGCACCCCCTAAATCTTCTTTAATTATATATATATATAT
>JAEMOT010001741.1:10432-26654 GCA_019297695.1 Apostasia ramifera | reverse complement strand
AATTTTTTATAAATTTATTATATAGGATAAATTGCATTGAGGCTCTTGAGGTCAAATAAGCTTTGCAAATTAATTTTAAGTTTTTTAAGATTTTAATATTAATCTATGAAATTATAAAAACTCTATAATTTTGGTCTCAATTAAGATTTAATTACTATTTTTTTAAAGATGTTGTATAATTACTCTTATTTGTTAACTTTATAATTTTTTAGAATATAATTTTAAAATATTAATATTAATATTAATATTTTTTTATTTTTAATATATACAAATAAATAAATCAGAGAAATTAAATTTAAAAAAATTAAAAAAAGAGTGTAATAGAACTTTGAAATATGTAAATGATTTAAAGTAGTAAAAATAATTAAATTTTATATTTTTAATTAAAAAATAGTGAAAATAATGATATTTTAAAAGAGAATCAAAACTGCAGTACCTTCACAATCTTAGGACCCAAATGAAGTTTTTAAAAATTTGAACCAATTTACAACGCTCTTCTAACCTCAAAAGCCTAGATGCAATTTACCTTATTATTTATAATATAATATAATAATAGTTTTAATTAATTAATTAATAATTATGTATTATATTCATTATCGCACTCTATTACCTTACTACTATCCTTTAACCACTTGAGCCGGCTCTTCTCTAAAGTAAAATTATAGTCGTCAGTAGTCGATTCGCATTGAGCCGGCCCTCCATCGATTCCAATTGATTTTCACATCGCTAGTGGTCGATTCACGTCGCCTCCATCATTAGGCTCCCTTCTTTATCGAGTCAACGCCTCGTCTAATGATTTTTGTTCAGCCTTCTGCTTCAAACTAATCTCTAGCACCTCTCGTTCCTCCTTCCCATAATTGTCGGCATCACCTGACCCCCCTGGTCCGAGATCTTGGCTCCGCTACTGAAATAATTCAAAGTTTTCCTGCATATCTTTACGGTATTTGATTCTTTCACTAATATAGCAATTAGTGGCAAAATGGCCATTTGATTTTCATTTAATGTACAATATTTGTAACTAGATAGAGCTAAGCAAGATATATATTAGGTTTAATAATGTTTAGTTTATTATGAAACTTCAGAGCATGTAATGAGAATCTAATGTGTGATCAACAGCAAATCCTTAAGCTGTTATTGCTTGGCTTTAAAGATTAGCCATCAAACAGCTCAATTGATTGTGAGATATCATCTAAATAACATATTCAATATCCTAAAGAGACATTAAATTTCAACTGTTGGCTTCCCTCTCTCTCTCTCTCTCTCTCTATTACACCAATTAATTAATAATTAGTTGGCAATTATAATAGAGATAATTACGTATAGTACACTAAAATATAACAAAATTATATATTTCGTATAATATTTTTGAAAAAAATTATAAAATAAATTCGTAATGCATTTTCAATGATCTTATTATATTATGTACGACTCAAAAGTTCATAATAACGACTTTTAAATTAATAGGCTAAGTTTTAAATGAATTATATATATAACTATTTTATGAAAATTAAAATTTTAGAGTTTAAAATTTATGTTCTAGAATTTATAATTTAAGGTTTAATTTTTAGTACTAAAGTAGTTTAGGACATAAGGTTTAGTATTTTGAATTTTAGGTTATTATTTTAGGACTTAAAATTAAAAGTATAATAAAATTTTATTTAAAAATAGTATAGAATCTTTAATTTTTGATAAATAAATTATAGTGTACGTAATTTTTTTATTATAATAATAATATGATTCCCACAGCGCAACTGCAGATTAATAATTAATTAAAAAATATCATTAGTCAGCTGGAGCTATGCAGAGGAAGACAGAAAGCAAAGCTGTCCTCTTCTTTTTGCTCGTTATTATTTTAACTAAAATAATTTGGGCAATTACGCTCAGGTCTCTGAATTTAATACTTAATATCGTGCAGATTCATATTTTTTAAATTATAACATCGGGATTTTTGAGTTTTAATAAATTATCAAATGAGTCTTTTTTTATTTTTTTATAATTAAAATTTTTTAAAAATACCGTTTTACCCCTACCCCTTTCTCTATCCTCCCGATCCGGCGCACGTGCTCGGGCCGCGGCCGCCGGCAGCTGCGCGCGTGCACGTGATCGGGAGGAGAGAGAGAGGCTGCCTCTCTCCTCCCGATCCGAACACGCAGCAAGGCAGCCGGACCGTCGGCGGCCGCGCGGCCTGCGTGCTTGTGCCGGATCGAGAGAAAAGAGAGAATGGCAGGGGGTAAAATGATAATTTAAAAAAAAATAATTATAAAAAAATAAAAAAAGGCCCATTTGATAATTTATTAAAACTCAGGAACCCGATGTTATAATTTTAAAGACGTGAACCTGCACTGTAACATCCCAAAAATTTAAATTTTGATATATATTACAAATTAGAATTGTATGTACAAATTTGGATGATAAATGATATTTACAGTATTTTGGTATAGAAAATATGAAAGAAATTTTGGGTGATACCTTTGATTTATTTGATCTCCAAAAATGAACAAGAAAATAATAATAAAAAAAAATATTGGATGTAGAAATAATTTTTGTAAGATCTAGTATTTATTTAAAAATATTAAGAGAAATATTAGAAAATTATTTTCTTGATTAAAATTTGAATTTATTTAAAATCTCATAATTTATTTGGATATTTATTAATTTAAAACTCTCATGAGGATATTTAACAAAATTGGAGATATTTAAGGGATATGATTATAAGTCAAAAAGATGATTTATTATTATTCTTTAAATTTTGAATTTATGAGATTTAATTATCCCTTAATTTTAGCTTTGAGAAAAATACCAGATTTACAGTTATTAGGGAAATAATATTTCTCTTCTCTTACATATTGATTCATCTCTCTCTCGATTCGTAACCGCCGGCCCTAGCCCCCTCCTTGGCCGAAAATGAGAAAGGATGAGAGAGAGAAAAGAGAAGAGACAATTAGAGATCCGATACATCACAATCTTTCTTATTCGAATCGGCAACCATGAAAGAAGGATTTCAAAGATTTGGATGAGAAGGAAAGAGAAAAAGGAGAAAGAAAAAGAGATATTTTCATGATGCCTTGGGGTAGGAGACCTCTCTAACTATTAAGATTTAAATTAATCAAAAATAAGAATTCGCATAATTTGATTTATAATAATTTGACAAGAATTGAATAAATTTAATATTTAATTATTTGTGAAACTTGTATTTTATTGCATTGCTAATATTTTTTTCATGTTTATGGCTGTAAATTTCATTTATGGGCTTAAATTATTTTATTAGAGAAATTTGTTTAGATATACACATGATTGTATATTATTAGAATATTTTTGTTTCGGATCTGAGCTTTGTAGCATTAGTTTGGGGTATCAAATAATCTCGGATTTTGATAAAAATTGGTAGTGAGTTAGATCTTGAAGTTATCTACAACTTTTGTAAGAGTAATTCGGAATACAAAGTATGATGTCAGTGTGATTAGTAAAATCTGATAGAAATTCAAATTTTCTGACTGAGTTTAGTTCATAGGGGATTTAGTGTATCAAATAAATTCAAATTGACGTGAAAATTTATATGAAGATAGAGAACATATTATACTAAAATTGTTATGTAGAAATTTTTCTTTAAAAAGTTCATTTTAGATGAGATTTTGCTAAGGGGATATTTGGTTCAATATTATCTCAATGTTAATGTTATTTAGATGTCATGTTATCTAAATGTCATTGTTATTCATTAATGGATATTTATTTAGTTCAATATTATGATATTAGAAAATATCAATGCTATCCAAATTATTTTTATTTAGTTAGAAGTTATTGACATTATAATAACAAATTGACGGTGTTATCTTGAGATGTCGCCCGATTTGGGGTGACATTTAGATTTCAGCTTGTAATGATATTTTTATAATTAATTATAATATTATTTAAAGATATCATTAAACTAAATAATTACTTTCTAAAGATAACATAACATAACATTGAGATAACACTGAACCAAACGCCCCCTAAAAGAATTTGGCATAAAAATCTATTTTTAAAAGAGCTTATGATCACATGTAGATTAAATGAAAATTTTTTACGTCACATGATTGCTATTGAATGTAAATTTGGAGATTATTAGATTATTTGATTATTTATCATATTTATATAGTACTTTTATTAATTAGCTTAAAAATATATATTTTATTATTAGAACTCCAAACAATTGAGTTATTTTAGCAGAGGTACTAGTTATTATATTTAGAAGAATTGGACTTATGAAATCGATTTTAAATGTTATGAGATATTGAGAATTGATGATTTAATTAATCTGTGATAAATATGTTATTTAAAACTTATGCTAAATAAATTTATTAATAGATGATTTGATTCAAATAGTGAATGATATTTTTATAATCATAGAGTGATAAAAATGTGAAATTGAAATTGATCATGATTCAAATTGATTCACTTTAATATGAGGCTCAAATGTGAATTTTAGTTATATTATTAGCTATAATCATACTCTCATCAAACTTTGATTGAGGTTTCAGAAATTATATGTGGAGAGTTAATGATTTTTATTAATTAATTTAGATTAAAATATTTTTGAAGATATCATGATTATTTTTATTAGTAATTACTGGATTACTATAAAAATTTAATTCAAATAAGAGAGATAACAAAAAATTAAATTATCCAGGTTAAGATGTAAAAAATGGACTATGAAAGTTGGATAATATATAATGCATGTAAATTATTATGAATTAATTGCTCTGTTTATTTATTCAATAGAGAGATAAATATATAATATAATGATATGAATCTTTTCTTTGACTGTGACACCTATGGGAGGACAAGTGTACAGATTTATCGTTACATTCGATGTGAATATATTGACTTGTATTTGTGACACCTACGAAAGAGCAAGTGTACGGACTTGTCGTCATATTCGATGTGAATATATTGACTTGCGATTATGACATCTATGGAAGAACAAGTGTACGGACTTATCGCCTGTGAATATATTGACTTACGATTGTGACACCTACTCGGGAGGACAAGTGTACGGGCTTATCGTCACATTCGATGTGAATATGTTGACTCGCGACTGTGACACCTACGGGAGAACAAGTGTACGAATTTGTCATCACATTCGATGTAAATATATTGACTCGCGATTGTGACACCTACGGGAGGACAAGTGTATGAACTTGTCATCATATTCGATGAGAATATATTGATTCGTGACTGTGACACCTATGGGAGGGCAAGTGTACAAACTTGTCATCACATTCGATGAGAATATATTGACTTGCATTTGTGACACCTACAGGAGGGCAAGTGTACGGACTTATCGTCACATTCAAAGATATAATATGATATTTAAGCAAGTATATGAGCTTGCTATGTGACTAAATTTAAAATCAAGATTTTAAAGACGACAATAGATTAAAAGTTAAATATAATTTCTGTGGAATAACGCACCTGCCTTAGCTCGAGCATATGATATATAGGCGCGACGACGTCCATTGTCATTTTGGGTCAGGGGGTGAAAACTCTCAAAATTGATTGAAGACCTCACGTTTTAGCCATTATGGGTCATAGCCTACGGGGCCAGGGGATGACGATCCGTAAATGTGTAAAAGACAGCTGAGACGTAGTACGAGAAATCACGAGCCCAAAAGAGTAAAATAAAATTAATTAAAAAGAAACTTGCTCGTTAATCATATTTTTTTAATAATTATTCTGTTATCATGTTTTATTATAATTAATAGGCAAATCATGTTATATTTATTTATCTTTACTATTCGCATTGTGTTAAGTTATTATCTATCCTGCATTTATACTATTCAATTGTTCATAAAAAATTCACGATATATATGCTCATTTATTTGATAGCACTCATATTATGAATTCTTGTTTGATATTCTCTATTTTATAATTTAAGTATGCATAATTATTATAGTCATTGCTGTCATATTATTTATTCATTTGTTATTGGTTCATGAATGTTGCTGTGTATGTATATAATAATTCTTTTAAATCTCAAAATAATAAATCTGTAATTATGAAATCTTATTAAATATTTTATGTGACTCATAGCTAATTGATATCTCCTACTGAGTTCTGTTGGTGGACTGACACCATTTTCGATAATATTTTTACAGATTTAGTACAAGCATAAAAGGCATGGGTGAGAGACAATTAGAAGATTATTTTAAATTATTTGTGTTTAAAATTTTATTTTTATTTATGATATAATATAGTAATTGTATACTGAGGACAGATTTACATTAAAATATAGTAGAATTATTTGAGGATAAAAAAAAGAAATTGGGTACCGGCCGAGGTCGATACAGGTACGATATTAAGCGTTAAACTCAGAGATCTAAGCATAATTTGCCCAAATATTTATTTATGTTTGCGCATTAGAGAAACTCTGTCTCAACACAAAATAAGTATTTTTTTTAAACAAATTAAATACTAATAACTTCAAGCTGAGTTAATTGAGAATTATTTAATTCAATTTGAGTTGAGTTTTGCATTACACACGCGTTATATTTTTCATATTAGCAAATATAAAAAAAATGATATAACCAATTGAATTTAGTTAGGGGTAAGCATCTGATTATTTTTAGTCCAAAAAATTAAAAATATATTGTATTTCTAATCTAGAAATTATTCACTTGAATTTTTTTTATAAATTTTATCAAGTTTAGATATTAAATTAATGCATATGTATTATAATTTAATGTCAAAATTAGATGAATTTAATTTAAAAGAGTTCATATGGAACAATTTCATAGCGAGAGGAACTGCAATGAAATATTATCAATTAAACTCCTTTTAACATTATGTGCTTAAAAAAATGCTTTGCATGTTTATTATAAAAGATTTTAGAGAAAATAGTAGTTGGGCAAATGAAATTGGAATAGCATTACAAATGAGTTTCAGTTTTTTAAAATATTTAATTTAGATCCTTGAGATTGTTTTTAGGTCCCTATAGCTACACTTTTGGCAGGGTCTTTTTTGGATGAAAATCAAATATATTATGAGAAATTTAAAAAAAATGAAGATTACAACCCAAAAAAGGGAATATAAAAGTTATTTATACTCATTTTAACGGCTCTTTCCCTTGCTTTAGACCTAACAGTAGTATAAACATAACATCAAAGATCTAAGATGAGGAATTTCAAAAATTGAGACTTATTTGTAACACTTATCTAAACCTGAGGGCTAAATGCAATTTACTCAAAATTTTATATATTCTCATTCTTCATATAATTTTGAGCAATTTAGGTTTAAAACTCAGGAAATTCAAAATTATTTTAAATTAATTAAACTTTTACCACTTTGGAGTGATGTTTAGCTTCAAACTTTTTGCAGTATGGAGAAATTATTTCGTATAACTTATTTGATTGGCTGTTAAATTTAAGTAAAAAAAGAAAAAATAAATTTATTTTATAGAGTTGAAGGTAAAAAAAAATACTTTAATAATAGGAGGAATATAGGATGTGAAATAAAGTTAATTTTCTCGTTTGGTTGGAGCTTTTTTTTAAACAAGTGAATTTGTTTTTTATTTTTTATGTTTAATAGAAAAAAAATTATTTTAATATTAAAAAGTGTGTAAAATGTGAAAAAAAATTAATTCTAATATTAGTATTTGTATTAGATGTAAACTAAAGTTAATTTTTATAATTAAAATTTATATTGAGCTAAAAAAATGCTTCGAACTAAACAAAGCCAGTTGAAATTTATGTTGAATGTGAAATAAATTTATTAAAATTTATAATAAATTTAAATATAATATATATATAATATCTGTTCGTTTCCTTGTGTAGTATTATTTTTCAACTTGTATGACCTATATGAAATACAAGTTATTCAAATATAATCAGATGATAAGTATAGCAACATAGAATAAAAATGCCTATTAATTTTCTTTTTACTTAGTTGAAAATTTCTTCACATAGCTAAAAAAATTTCTATATAGATTAAAATTCTTGTATAGCCAAAAATTTCTTATGCCGCTAAAAATATCTCTACATAGTTAAAAAAATGCCTATTTAAAAATAAAAAGATAACTATATGAAAAATTGACGAGTTAACAATTTAACATATCGTTTTTCTTACCACTAGCACAAGTCTTACTTTTGCATGCATTGTATAACTTATATTACTATAAATTATCCAATATCTACTCATCATGTCCTCCAAAATATAATAATTTATCTTAAGTTTGAATTATTTTATATATATTTTTTTTTAGGAAATTTGAAAAATTATTCGATGTATACTCAGGAAGATAAAAGAATATGTATATAAAGATAATTTTTGATGTCTAAATAAAATAAAAAATTAAAGCCACTTAATTAATATTATATTATATTATATTAAAAAATAATTATTTGATTTAAAAATATATATAGATATGTTTAAAAAAAAATTTAAAGCTAT
The DNA here is from genome assembly GCA_019297695.1 of Apostasia ramifera. Classification (NCBI taxonomy): domain Eukaryota; kingdom Viridiplantae; phylum Streptophyta; class Magnoliopsida; order Asparagales; family Orchidaceae; genus Apostasia; species Apostasia ramifera. The sequence continues at coordinate 18,230 of JAEMOT010001741.1, read as the reverse complement.
TTTTAAAAATATTATATTTAGGTATCAGAATTTTGAAATCACATAATATAATATAAAACTATTCTTAAATCAAATGGCTTTTAATGTGGAAAAAAAAAAGAGCCAAAGTTCTGACTAATGAACTGGTAAATTCTTTTAGGGTAATTTTATTTATGTATTACTCATCTATTTTTAATTAATTACGCTATGTACACTCAAAATATTATAAAATCTTATATACACACATTTGAGTTAAATCTTAATCAAAATCTATTTGAAAAAAAAATATTCTCTTAGTAAATTATTAAAATTATATTTTTATTTTTAATGATACATTTTTTTTTTCTTTAATACCACACTAAAACACTGATTTGTCCTAAAATCAATTCACTTTGCGGATGTCTCCTTCCTTTGCCGCCACCTAAACATTAAGGTTTTAGAATTTTTCACTCAAAATATTTTTAAATATCCTTAAAATAATATAATAAACAACTCAGATTTTTTGTAATCAAACTATAGTTAGATTATTGAAAAATTATGATTACTTATTATAATAAAAATAAGTTAAAATGTGTGCATATAAGATTTTATAATATTTTGAGTGTGCATAATGTAATTAACTAAGAATGAATGAGTAAGTTATAAATAAAACTAAATTATATGACATTTAGTTAATTATTCTATTCTTTTATTATTATTATAGAAGCAGCAGAGTTAGAGGTGTTAAAAGATATTTAAAATTCGGAACTTGCTTTTTGATTTTTAAATTAATTAATTTTTTTTGAATTGAATCATAACTTAAATTTTTTAGCTCAAATTTTATTTCAAAATAATTTCAAATTAGCCTTAATTTGTTTGAAATATAAATTTAATTGCTCAAAATTATATATACAACGTAAATATTTTTCATTATATAATATACATAAAATGATTTTACATATAATTCAGTTTAATGGTAGACTGATTGAGCATTGAAGTTAGTTTTCATGGATAAAATTCCTTTAAATATATAACATTTTTATATTTTTTTAGTTCAATGAGCCGATTAGAATTAGGATTCGAGCCGACTCAAAAGTTAATTGATTCGAGCGCGGCTCATGTCCAATTTCGAGTTTGGACAGATTTCGAGCCGAGCAAGAAGTTTTTTAATTTTGAGTTGCTTTTAGTTCGATCGAAATCGGTCCAATAACAGCGCTGGCAGAGTTGAAGGCCACGTGCAAATGTCATCGATGCAATCATCACCGTTTATTTACAAGATTGTCACTCAAACTGTCAAATGTTGGTTAATTTCTATTCAAAGTTCGTGCCCGACAATATATCATCAACAAAAAATTTACAGTCCCCTTCTAAAAAAAAATGAGAAAAAAAAAACTAAAATTTATGGTGACCAAAAACAGAATAAATTGCATTTGAGCTCTTGGGTTAGAAGGGTATTACTAATTGGTATAATTTTTTAAAATAAAAAAAATAATAAATAAGAAAATAATTTTTTAAAATAAAGAAAATAATAATTTTTTTAGTTTAAAATTTTTAAAATAAAGAAAATAATAAATAAGAGAAATTAAATTTTAATGTTTTTCAAAAATTATGAGAATAAATGTATAACGATCATTTGAAATGTGTAAATAGTTCAAACTAGTTAAAAATTGATCAAATTTTTATTAAGAAAGGCTAGCTAAAAAAAAATAAGATTTTAAAAAAGAGACTAAAACTACAATATTTGTATGACCTCATGCCTCATTTGATTAGAGTATATTTATGAGATGATTTTAAGTATTTTAAAAATAAAGAGAAAATAAAATTATTTTAATATTATAATTTGAAATAAATTTATTTAATTATTAAGAATTATATTATATGTGAAATAAAATTAATTTTTTTATTAACATATACGTAGGATATGAAATAAAATTAATTTTTAAAGTTTAAAATTAATATAAAATGTAAAATAATACTAATTTTTATTACTTAAATTTATGTATTGTATGAAATAAATATAAAAAATTAATAAAAGTATTATTTAATGAATTTGATAATATTTTAGAGTCCATAAGCCAAGAAAGGCCTCAATGACTTAAAATTAGAATTTTCCAAAATTTGGACCAATTGCAATGCTTCTTAGACTTCAGGGCCTAAACGCAATTTACTCAGAAAATANATAATAAAATAAATTCATAAAAATATATTAAGAATTTAATTTATAATTTTTATTTAAAATATGTAATAATTTATGATTAAAATATTTTTTATGTAAATCTTCCTATTTTTTTTTGTAAGTGAGAAAGACGCAGAATCGGGAGAGGGTATGGTTGAATATTTAAATTTAGGGATAATTACCTATATGTCACATCATTTTGCTTTATTTATGCGTTACTCATTCATTTTTAATTAATTACGTTATGCACACTCAAAATATTATAAAATCTTACATACACACACTTTCGTTTGTTTTCATTATAATGAGCAATTATAATTTTTCAATAACTTAACTATAATTAGGTTACAAAAAATTTGAATCGTTCATCATATTATTTTAAGAATATTTAAATATATTTTGAGTGAAAATCTTAAAATTTTGATGTTTAGATTGTGGTAAGGGAAGAAAATATCTACGACGTGAATTGATTTTAGGACAGATCAGCGCTTTAATGTGACATCGAGGAAGAAAAAAAAAATACTATTAAAAGTAAAAAAGTAATTTTAATAATTTACTAATGAAATATTTTTTTTTAAAATAGATTTTGACTAAATTTTAATTTAAGTGTGTGTATGTAAGATTTTATAATGTTTTGAGTGTGTATAGCGTAATTAACTAAAAATTCATGAGTAATGCATAAATAAAATGAAATATGAGTAACGCATAAATAAAATGAAATGGTGCGGCATGAGAGTAATTATCTGTTAAATTTAATGTGATTATAAAAAAAAAATATTTATATTTAATGGTGTATATAATAAATATATAATGTAATGTATATATTTTATTTAATATCTGGAGTAAAAAATTAGGTCACGAGTGGTACTGGCGGGGTGGGCCCCACGAGGGGGAGGGCGCATGTGAGTCGTGACCCACGCCCACGCTACTCGAGCCGTAGTTCTCCTGCCAGCTCGAGCTAGCCCATCTGGCTCGCCCTCGCTCGCACGAGCCAAAGTTTGAAAACGACGGAAAAAGACAGAGAGAAAGACTATGACCACACGATCGAAGTTCAGCAGGTGCATCTTTTTCGTAGTTCATCTTAAATTTAATAATAAATTTTATTTCACATTTAATATAAATATAAATATTAAAATTAAATTAATTTTTATTTTTTATATATTTTTAAATATTAAATTAATTTTTTTAAAATTTAAGAGATAATTATTTTTACCTAAAATTCAACTTTCAAATCAAATTAGACTGAAAAGTTTTAAAATTTGTAAATACCAATTTTCTCATTAAAAAATATTAATTTTATTTAATTATTTAAAATATTAATTTTATTTAATTATTTAAAATAAAATATTATACTATCCTCTCAACAATTATATAAAACTAATATCTAAAATTAATTAGTAGAGTTTTGATATAATTTTTTTAAAATATATCCGCACAGAGAAAAATGTGTATATATATATACATACATACATAGTATATTCTTCCTAATTTACTCATGTTAGACTAAATTTTGTATTTATTCGTATGAAATTTTCGTAAAAATACTTTTTATCCTCAATTTGAAATTCAATGCTCTCATTGAGATTTGCTCCATAGTAGTCTACAAAGGCATATGAACACACTAACCAAATGAGCACTCTCGTGCGCAGCCTGCTTGCACATAAGCAGAGTCATGGCGACAAATGACGAGATCAAGCAGTTGCATAACTTTAATGCAATAATTTTTGCAAAATTATATGACATATTTTGATATTTGTGGACCTCCGTAACAAAGCACACTAACCTCAAAGACCTAAATGAAATTACCAATTGATATTATTATAGTAATGTATTTTAAAACTGTATAGTTTATAGATTAAAATGAACAAAAAGGCGAATTCAAATCATCAACGCATTCACAATTTTCTTATTATTTATCTTAGATTTAGTATTATGGTATTTTTTATTTTTATTTATATAGAATGTAACATAAATGGTTAATTGGTTATTCAATTTCGCACAAATTTTTATATATAATCTTAAATTATTGATCTACTTATTTTTTGCATTATTTTTTCAACAAACGTGAACTCTTTCGTTATTTATACAGGTAAAATAATGAAGGTAAAAAAAAGAAATTATATTAAAGTCTGTGATGTAAATAAAATTTATTTTTTATTGAAATATCTCTTTCTAATATTGAATTTAGGAGGTCTGTAAAATAAATTAAAATTTTATGTTTAAATTATAAAATATGTAAAACTAATCGTAAAGGTTTTGCTTAGGCCGAAGCAGTAAAGCTCTTTCAAATGGGCCGTCTCTTAGAACACCAACTTCAGCCCATTACTACACTCTCCTAAATAGGCCCTGTACCAAGGAGTTAAAACTCGGCCAAAACAGCTGAGTTTCGGTAGTTTGGATCGGTTTTGATGAAAAAATTACCGAGTTTTGGTTTCAACAAAAATTCAATAATTTCGGTATTTGCAGTCAAGTTTCAGTTGAAACTCGGCCATAACTCAATTAAAACTGTTGAAACTCATCTATCATTAAAAAAATTAATATTTAATAATTATCATTAATAAATATAATTTTAAATTTACAAAATTAGATAATTTATAAAAAATTTGAAACTACTAATACAAAAATTACCAAAATTATCAAAATCAATACTTTCAACATGCCATATAAATCAAAATTGAAATTAAAACAGAGTTTTAAAACCTTGTACTGTAACTTTACCGCCCAAAAAGGTTCAGTTCTTGATTAGCTGTAGGGCTATTATCGATCCGATTTCAAGCCAAGCCAATACCAGGCCGGTTTCAGCCAATCAGCTCGGCTCGAAATCGGGTCAATCACATTTCGATCATCTCGAAATCGACTCAAAGTCGACTGGGTTCGACTTCGAGCTGACTCGAGTCGAATCCAATCGTCTACGAGCCGATTTTAATTCATTTACGAGCCGGCTCAAAAATGAATCGAATCTCAATTTTTTTTGAGCCGATCTCAAGCCAGGTACACTTGACTCGATCCAGTTCGAAATCAGCTCGGTTTGTAATATATATATATGTAATAAAAAATATGTATATAAAGATTTAATGTTATTAAATTTTAATTTTTTAATCTCGCTATAAATTTTATGATGTATTTATTATTATTATTCTTATTATAAAATCATATTGTATACATATTTATTGAATAATTAGATTATTACATTTAGATTTTAATTCAATTCTAACTTAACCTTAAAATTTTAAATTTTTCGCCCTACTGATTCTTCAGTTTTCAACATCTTATTTAAGAATATCATCAATAACAGGTAGAAAAGAAGCACAGCTCTTAGCATGAAAATACCCAAGGAAGAAGTTCTAGTAGTGAATTCACCAAATACGAAAAGCAAACTCATGAGAAAGATGAGGCACGAGAAGCCTCTGAGACCCACTCTCCCTCAACGATTTCTTCCCCTCTAAAAGCTATTTAGTTAGAATCCCACTGGCTCACTGCTGCTAAGAAGAAGAAAATATATATGCAGATGCTCCACTTTCTCATCGCCTTCCAATCCTGTGTCTTCCACCTTTTCGAATTCTCCCACTTTAAAAAAAAATTTATTAAATTTAAATGATCAAAAATTTTCAGCTGACTAATAGCGGGGTGCCACATCAGCAGTATCCTTACCAGGTGATGGCCCAATTAGTAGGTCGACCTAATCTAATAATTAAAATTATTATATTAGTTTTAGTGTACCATTCAAAATTTTAGATGCCAATTAATAGATGACAAGTGGCCTGACGGCCCCACAGAATGAGGAAGCTGACAACATGCTTTAACCATTTAACGTCATTTTTGGGGAAAAATTATTTTTGAGGGCCACACTTTTATGATGCCGCCGGCACTGCTGATGAGAAGATTTAATATTATAAAAAATATTAGGGCAAATTACGCTGAGTTCTCTGAGTTTAACAATTAATAACGCTGAGATCTATATTTTTAAAATTATAACATCAGAGTCCCTCTGTTTTAATAAATTATCAAATAAATCTTTTTTTATATTATTAATTTTTTTTAAAATTACCATTTTACTTTTACCCCTCTCTTTCTCTCCTCCCGATCCGGCTCACGCGCCAGGCCGTGCAACTTCCAGTGGGTCCGCGGCTGTGTTGCGTGTGCAACGCACCGGCAGCCACGCTGCCCGCACGCTTGCTCGGGGATCGGGAGGATCCACGTGCATGTGCGAGGTCGCGCGGCCGCCGGCGGGTCCGACGGCCGCGTGGCATGTGCGACCCACTGGCGACAGGTCACAGACGCCGCGCGGCCGCCTTATCGTGAGAAGAGAGAGAGGAGCAGGGGGTAAAATGGTAATTTAAAATAATAATAATAATAAAATAAAAAAGTCCTATTTGATATTTATTAAAACTCAAAGGCCCCAATGTTATAATTTAAAAAATGTGATATTTGATAAAATAAAATATATATTATTTTTAAGTGCTATTTGATATTTGTAAGTGCCCAAAATATTATTTGTTAATATAATATATATTATTTTTAATGTAATTGATATGTTTCTTAATAGTTTGACCAACCAAAGTAATATGCTTTTCTTTTAACATTTTTATACTATTTACTATTAAAAAAAATATTGCTATACTATTTTGAGCTTTTAGATTTTTTCTAATTATTATCATATTTATGATTTATTTATGTAAATAATAATTCTACTGCTAAAAATCAATGAATGGAAAGATTAAATAAATTTTGGACTCTCTTTTAATTATAAAATTTATGTTTGAAATTAAATTAAATAAAATTGGCACAAACTCTTTATATCGCCATGCGTTACATGTGATCCAAAGAAAATTATAAAAGTGTGAAATATGTGTAAATCTTTATTTTTTAAAATGAATTGAATAATAAAAAAATTTCATAAAATCATCATGCATGCATTGAATGGAAGATTAAAAAAAAGAGTGACAGTACAAGCATAGCCAGAGATTCCTGAACTGCTAAAAAAAAAAAAAGATGGAATATATGATAATATTAAAATACATTGATTTATTAAAATAAGTGATTAAAATGATTAAATTTCATATTGTTCATTAAAATTATTATAATAACAAGTGGATTGAATCCAATCATACAAATATTATATAGAATATATAAACTAAAAAATTATAAACATAAAATATTTAAATTAGTAAAAATTATTCACCTCAAATGAGCCCGAACTCAAAGCTCATAATAACATTCACCTTTTTCATCATTAATCAAACTTAGTGGCATACAATGGGATTATTCATCCCATATTCATATATATACTTATAAAAATATACATTTATAATATTTCTAATTTTTTTTAATTTATTTCGAGGAAAATTTCTAACCAATCAGTATGATTTACATGATGCTTTATACATGTATATACAAATCTAATTCAATTGAAGAGTCTTTTGAGGAAGTATATGAAAAATTTATCGAGTAAGAGCCATTAAAAAAAGCCTCAAAATATCATAAAAATATTAAAAATCTCCCCAAAATATTAAATAAGGTTAATAAATTTTTATTTATAAATTATTTATCAAGTTTATTAAAAAACTTTTGCAGTATAAATTATAACAATTTGGTTGGAAATTATAGTTTTAGAATATTTTTTGAAAAGAATTAAGGAGTCTAATGTTATTTTAATATTATATT
>JAEMOT010001741.1:0-10108 GCA_019297695.1 Apostasia ramifera | reverse complement strand
GAATTAAGGAGTCTAATGTTATTTTAATATTATATTATATTATTTAGATGTTATTTTTAAGTAATAATTTTATAATATCTTAAAATATTATTTACACATATTATCAAATTAAATAATATTTTATTAAATAACATGACTTATATTAAAATAATATTAAATCAAATATTTTTTTAGAAAAATTATCAATCTAAATAATAATTTGAAACTAAAAATTAGTTTTATTTATTTGACAATTTCTATTATTAAGAAATTTGAGGGTAGACAGTAGAGAAGAGCAGCAGGGCAGAAAAGATGAATATAGACATAATTTTATCTTAAAAATAATATACAAATATATTAATAAATAATATTTTCATAATTTCGAAATATAATTGCATTTTTAGCCAACATAAACGTGGTTTCGCAGGAAAAAAACGTTCATTTTGTTTTTCCCTAAAAACGTCAAAAAACGATAACGTGAGTCAGGTTGCCGTTAGTCTCCTCGACGCTGTGGGCCCGCCAAGGCCAAGCTGTAGGCCCGCCAAGGACACGCGGCTCCTATTAATTGGCATCCAAAATTTTGTCGTGGCTTTCATAAAGAACAAAATTTTGCTAAGGATTTCTGGCGTGGGATTATTGCATCTGCAGCCGCAAAGTTCAGCACCCACCAATCCGCTCATGCCACATCAGCACTCGGTCACTTCTGACGTGATCGGTGCTGATTAGAGGCTGAACTCCGGAGCGCCCTAAATACAACACAAATTTCTTTTTGCTTCCTCGTTCGTACCGTCATTATATAAAAATAAAATAAAATTAAATTATTATTATTTATTTAATTTAAATATTTTTTTAATATAAAATTTATTTAATATAACATCTTACACAAATATAAATACATTAATTAATTTTATTTCATAGTTAAAATAATTTTAATTATAATTAATTTTATTTTTCATTTTGCATATATTTCTAAAAATTTAAATTATTTTTCTCAAATAAAAAAATATTTTACTAAAAATATACTAATAAATTAATTTTTTTATCTTATTTTATATAATTTTCAATATAATAAATATATTTTATTTTATGTACTATACTATTTTTAATTTAATATTTTAAATAATTTTTAATATCATTAATTTAAAAAATTTGTAATATACATAATTTTTAAGGTATTATCAAAAATATCTCATCGTTGTCAGACAGACAAGCAAATTAAATGCAAAACGAATTAGTGGAGGAAGAAGCTCCATGTGAATGAATCTTTAATCAAAATTATTAATTGTTAATCTACTTTAAGTTAGAGTAAATTCAAGTAAAATTAAATTTATATTATTTGTAACCAATATGTGTCATTAATATGCTTAAATTAAATTTAAAACATAATTAATAATATTTTAAATTTTAAAAATAAATTTATTTCAGATGTTTATATAAATTTGAAAATAAATTTTAATTTTATTATACAATCTGCGCATTTCTTGTAATAAAAATATTATTATTTTGAATATTTTATAAATTATAAAAAATAAAAGTATCACAACCGAATTTATTTTTATTTCTGCTATTTTTTTGAAGCAAAATTTATTCAATTTTTTATTCCAATAAATGAAAATTATTTGAATGTGCAGCTAGGCAAAATAAAAATAAAAAAAAGTATTATCATCTCACATATAGCTTAGCAAATGAGCTGCAATGTCCTTCTATATAGCTAGCCAACACGACAGAAGATAAAATGAGTATATATTAATTCACCTATTTGTTGACTTTAGCCCCAAAGACATTGCACACTATTTGAAAAGAAAATAGTACAAGAAATTAAATAGTTAAAAGTATCAAAAATAAAAGACTGAAAGTCAATACCATAAATCTGACATTCAATTAAGTATTCCTTTACTTTACAAGCAATAGCATGATTCACAACTTCTATTAGGGAAGCACAATTACAAATAGTAAGAGCGTCAGATGTCAACAGTGAAACGCCTGTAAAATCTAAGAAAAAAATTAATACCCTCAGACCAATTATAAATTAAATATCTACCAGTCAGACAAAATATAACTCTAATACAAAGAAAGTCAATAGTACCCCACGATGGCTTCTTACCTGCAAAAGAGCCCAAAGCATCAAGAAATGTATATACACATCATGTCGAAAAGCATAACCAAGACGTGATGCATACTGTATGGTATAGTCACCCCAAATATTCAGCAGTTCACTATGACAAAAAAGCGAAAACTAATCTCGAACAAACATGTGCATCAACAAGCGATAATAAAAAATAACATAATACTTAGGTGGCAAAAAAAATGATCATAGTCTAACAAATATGCACCATAGCACTAATCTAGAATGAGAGAAGAGTGTCAAGTCAGCACGAATTGGGATAAAGCTTGGTCATAGAACTGAGAAGTCAATGAGAGCTAGACTTTAACAGCGGTAACTACTTATGATGCTATCGCTGCATCTCAGCAGAACAGCAACACAAAATTTCATCATGCTTCCTAGTTAGAGAAAAACTGATTGACTTACTTGCCCATACTAATAGGCAAAGTGGCTAAGCATCATTGTGATTGCCCAAAATCCATCCTGTCTATAACAATAATACTTTTAAGGCAATGGCAAAGAGCCTGATCAAATGCTATAACAGGAGTAGCAAGAGCAGTGAGAGCAGCTGGTCTAATAATATAAGATCAATGAAGTCAACATCAAGACTAATACCTACACTAAGATCACCATCATACTACTGAATAATGGATTAAGGAAATAAACTCTCATCTAAGTATTTATGGAAATTTATGCTTGCTAATATCATAAAACTTTCAGTTCATCTTGATTGTATGTGTGACAGATTTCACATACGAAAAAAATAAAGAATATTTTCTACAGATATATCTATCAAAGTATTTGGTAGTAGGCATTGAATAAAGACCCCGAGGATAGATTTTTGTCTACGTAAAACTTTGATAACAAGCTAGAAACCTAAACGATTCTTCGATTGCCATAACAGTTTAGAACTAATTGCAATTATCTAAGAGGGCTTCAATATTATCTTGATGTTATGTTATGTTATCTAGAGAAATTAATTATTTAGTTTAATGACATCAATGAATAATCTTCTATTGAATTATGCAATTACTAGTCAAAAGATGATATCTAGATTATATAATATAACACCAAGATAATAACGAACCAAACGCCCCCTAAATTAAATACCAATCGTCGAGAAAAATAAACACGCTTAGATATTCTCAATCACTATACATTAATTAATAATTGATCAAATAATCATTTCAAATATCTACTATCTATACGAATAATTAAAATTGTTACAGAGCTAAAATTTTGAATTTTTTAAAATATATGTACTAATTTCAATAATTCTTCTTTTTCTTCTCTTCTTTTTCTTCTCTATCCACTCCCTCCCTCCTATCCACCGCCCCTCTCTCCAGTCACACACTCTTTCTATTCTTTTTCTTATTCTCTCATTCTCTTTTCTCTCTCAACTCTCTTCTACCTACCTCATTTTTCTCCAATCACTCTCTTTCTCTCCGTTCTATCTCCTCTCTCTCTCTCTTCGCACTCCACTCTTTCCTCCTACTGATCCCATTGCTATCCTATCACTCTCTTTCTCTGTCCTCTCCCCCCTCTCTCTCTCTTCCCACTCCACGCTCTTCTCCTATTGTTCCATCTCTCTCTATTATTATGTAAAAATGAATTAACTTTCTATTATTTTGTAGTTTAAATAAGATATAAAATGAAATTATTTTTTATTATTAAGAATATATGTTTGTTTGGATTTATAGTGGAAATTAAATTTAATATGTAAACTTTATTTGATGTGACCTGCATAAAGCTGTTGGCTCAACCATCGAAAATAGCCTACAAATTAATTCAAATTTCAGATTAAATCTAATTTAACTCAATCAAATGAGTTGATTTAATGCCTTAAGATTTTTATTAATTTAATATTAATTTGACATAAAATTAAATTAATTAAAAAAAATTATATATATTTATACATATAATTAAAGTTAGTATGCTAATGTTTTTGCAATAATTTAGTAAAAAATTTCATTAGAATTTTTTCAATAATATTTACTTAAATTATATTTATTATAGATTACTTTTTTATTTTTTAATTATTAAATAAAGATGAGTGACCATAATTTTAGCTCATTAAATAAATAAATATATTTATATATAAAATCTGGCTAAAAGATTCAAAATTAATAAAAAATTGGATCAACTTTGGCTCGAATTGAGTTTGAATTGATAACATATGAGCCAAACTCTGCTCGAATCGAAAATAGATTGAACTTTTCTTATTTATTCTTTAAATCGATTTGAAATCAAATAAAAAAAATTTAATTCAAATTTGAGCTGAGGCTACTAAGGCTCGACATCAGATAGTTGACGCCCTATTCCTTCAAACTTTCTTAACAGAAAATACGCGAAAAATCCACTTGTCGCTTTTTTATTACATGTTTAACTAAAACTGATAATAAATGCAATCGAAGTTGTGGCGTAGTTGCAATGTTTTTTTTTTTTGATAAGTTAGTTGAAATGAAAATAAAAAAAATAACATTTGTTAATTTTTTTCATGTAAAATAAGCATTATTAAAATTTTGAAATAAATGTTCATGATTAATTTTGATCTAAGTTCTTGAAAGATTGCTCATCAACAACAATTGTTACATTGATATGAAGCACCAATCATCATAAACATATTAATAGTGTTCGTTATTTTGTAGGTCTCGTCGCAAAAAGATTCATGCCATATCTTTGATGATCAAGAAAGAAATATTATTATGTTTGACCGTTATTTTTTTAGAACAATTGCATTCATGTCATTTTAAAATGAATATATATATATATATATATATATTTCTAAATGATTATATTTACATGTTAATTACTTTTTGAATATTATTTATGTACAAGTTACATTACAATCTTCGATATTACTGCAGTGATATTTCATTAATATTATCAGAGTTAACCTAATCCAAATACCCATAATAGCGACTAGCGGTAGCAACTGACGGCTTCGGATGGGTGGTGGCAGGAGAACTGACTGTTGACGGTAGTCAACTTTATGGTTGACGATAGTGGCCAACCAATAGCAATATTCTATAACTGATAGTCAGAAATGATTGAATTACAACGGCAAGGTGCTCGTGAGATGGCATTATGCTAATAGTAGCCTAGAGATAGAAATTATATAATATTTTATTTATTTTTAACAAATGTTAACATAAATGATGTTTATTTAATATTTAAGATTATAAGATGGTATTAATAAAAATAAATTTTTGAAGAGCAATTGGTAGGTAAATACAATAGTTCATATTTAAATTTTTCCATTTTTCTAACATAAATTCTTTGAAATTTCATCAATGAAAAAAATTATAAAAGGGGTCAAAATTTAAAAGTAATGACAATTGCAATTAAATAAATATATTATAAATTAATTATAAATAAAAAATGCAATAGTCCTAACTCTAATTGAGAATTTTACCCAAAAGAATAATAATACAAAGAAAGCAATAAATAGATACGACTTATTATCAAAAAATAAATAAATAGATACGAATTATTAAATATACTAAATTAATTAAAAGTTTATAAGTTTCATAAGAGAAAAGAAATCACTGCATTAATTATAAATGCCAATAAAATAAAATATTAAAATGACGAACCGACCAATTTTTGCCGCAGCCTAAACCGCGCCGTCGACGTCATTAGGGACAGCGTCATAAATACCAAATGCTTCCTTCTGAAAGTGAACCGTCAACGGTCCCGCATATGCAGCTCAGATGAGCTGGCTCTCCGACGAGGCGGCGGTCGCCGGCGTAGATAATCTGTGCAGGCCATCCGGTACGGAGATTCTAGCGCTTGATCCACCGCCACCTCGCTCCAGCCCTCCTTCATGGCCCGGTTCAACCTCGCGACGAACCCCGGCCGCCGCCTCTCGCAGAACTCCACAAACTCCGCCGCGGCCCAGCAGCTCTCGCGGTGCCTTACTGCTGCCGGACGTTTAACGGACGAAGGAGACGTTAGGTAATCTGCTAACGCTTCCATCAGCTCAGGCGGGGAGGCTCCGCCGCCGTCCCAGAGCAGGGCCCTTGCAACGCCGTACCGTAAGGCAACGGGCAATTTTGAAGCGGAGTCCTGGCCAGTGGCCAGATCAGGGCTGAGGGAAACGGTGAACTCGCCGGCGGCCGGACCGTGAGAGAGAATGACGGAGGAGGAGATGTTGTGGCAGGCGAGTTTGATGGAGATGCGGCGAATGGGCTTGCGAGGGAAGAGATGGGGATCCGGGAAGAGGGTGGGTTCGATGGCGGCTGCGGCGAGGAAGACGGCGGTGGCCGCGCGGCCATTGGAAGCGAAAAGGAGGTTGAAACGGCGGCCGGCGGGAGATGCGGCTGCGGAATTGAGGACGGAGACTGCAAAACCTTTGGAGGCCTCGTGGTTGGCCCAAAGAGAGAGTGAGAGGAGGAGAAGGAGGGAGGAGAGACGGGTGGCGATGGTGCGGATGGATGGGGAGGACGAAGGCCGGCGTTCTGTGGCCGCCGACGCCGACGCCGACGGAGATGGAGGGGGCTTGTTTGTGAGAAGAGATGTTTCCATTATTAGTGAGCGTGTGGGGGAAAGAAGGCCAGTTGAAGATGATCAATGGATTAGCGCCGTTCAGACGGCGGCACCTGTGTGCCACGTGGTGCGACAGAGACCAGATTTTTTTGGGAAAAAGGCGGAATTTTTTTTTTGGATAAAAAACGGACCAGGGATATGTTATCTCAGCAGATGGCACAAGACAAAATATTAAGGGTAAATTACACCCAGGTCCTTAAATTTAAGACTTAATAACGCACAGGTCTATATTATAATATCGGGCCTCTGATTTTTAATAAATTATCAAATCAGTCTTTTTTTATTTTTTTATTATTAAATTTATTTTAAAATTACCATTATACCTCTCCCTCTCTCTCCTCCCAATCCCCGCGCATGCGCGAGGCCGCGCGGCCGCCGGTGGGTCGCACATGCCGCGCGGGGATCGGGAGGAGAGAGAGAGAGGAGAAGAGATATAATGGTAATTAAAAAAAAAATTAATAATAAAAAATTAAAAAAAAATTCATTTAATAATTTATTAAAACTCAGGACTCCGATGTTATAATTTTAAAGCTCTAGACCTGTGTATTATTAAGCCTTAAACTCAATAACATGAATATAATTTACCCTATACAATTTATTTTGACATATTTTGCTATATTATGTATGGCGAGATAGCCTTTTTATCCCTTTATTCGTAAATTATTTTTTTTTACAATTAATATAATTATAAATATTAAAATTAATTTTATTTCATATTTTATATAATTTTTAATATCAAAATTATTTTTTATCAAATTTACAAAATAAAATATTTTTTCCTTATTAAAAAATCAATCCATCAACCAAATGAGGTAGAACTTATTTTTTAGAGCCTTGATTGCCATATCATTTTGATTATGTCAAAAATCAAATTAAATTATTCATTATAAAAATTTAAAAAATAATATTAAATTAATTTTTATAATATTAGACATAATTTTTAATATCAAACATTTATTTTATTTCACATCCCACATTATTTTTAATACAATAATTAATTTTATTTAACATCACATATAATTTTTAATATAATTAATTTTATTTTTTTATCTTACACAAATTTCACAACAAATTCACAACAAATTCACAAATTTAATGATAAGATCATGTTAATCTTTTATTCCACATTTAATGATAAGATCACTTTTGAACATTAAATATATATATGCAATCTGCAGGATAATTTGCATGCCCACAGCTGACACGTCTCACATGTTTATATCATAGAATGGGTTGGAGTTAGTTTTTTTGTATATAGTAAATTTAATATTTCTTATAATAATTATTGATGCAAAAAATATGCCACGACAGAAAGAAATAGGACTGCAATTTTTACGTGAAAATCTGAATGTCCGGCGGAAAAATCACGATGCCGTCTAGGCGATTTGAATCCACTAATCGAATCTCTTTTTTTACAAAGCTTGAGGGTCTCTGCCACAGAGAGAAGGACAGCTCGGCCACAGAGAGAGACCTCCAGAGAGAGAGTCTCCCTGAGCTCCTCCTCCTCCTCCTCCGTATTTATACCTTGAAGAGTAGGGGATATAATAGGTTTAGTCTGCCATATCTGACACATATTTTCGCAAAGGACGATTATGGAGCAGCCCCTGTGCTGTCTTAAATGCTGAGTTAACATAGTAGTACGGAGAGTACGATCTGGTAATATCTCTTTGAGCTGCTGTTCGACTAGGGCTGCTCGATTTGAGCTGCTGTTTGACTTGAGCTGCTGTTTGACTTGGGCTATTAAAGAAGGTTCTAACAATAATAAAAACAAAAACAGCAAAAACATCGTAGTTAAAAATATTAAAATTGAAAATAATGTTAATTTGACATAATTTAATATAATATCATATTTTGATTGTTAGGGTTTAGTTGGTACGGGCGACAAAATTCATGCCTATTCTGTCCCATTATTTGTTTGGGGATTTACATATAAAACACTGAATTCATAACAAATTACGCATTTTACTATTTTTTAGTAAATATTACACATATCACACTCTTTTTATATTTCTATTGTTATAATATAAATGTAAAACCTATAAGCAGAGTGTGATATATGTAATATTTACTAAAAGATAGTGAAATATGGAATTTATGGTAAATTCAATGTTCTGTATGTAAATTCACCTATTTGTTTTTATGCAAAAGAACTAAAAAAATAATATCATGTTGAATCATCGTACTCCCATTAAAGGCTAATCAAGATGCATTAAATGATCTTTTGATTTTAAATTGCTATCCCTAATAATTACCTAAACATACATATATTATTACTCTGTGCAAACATACTTTAATCTTTAAGTATTTTTAATATGTTTTCAGAGAAAATATATTTAAAAATATGTATAAATATTTTTTTAAGTTACATTTAGAAAAACTTTTCATAAAAAAATTACTTTTGATACATCTAAAAACTAAAAAATATGTTTGATAAAATGAACTTTTAAAAAATATTTTAAAGAGCTGTATTAATTTTTTAAATTTTTTAAGTATTTTTAATATGTTTTCAGAGAAAATATATTTAAAAATATGTATAAATATTTTTTTAAGTTACATTTAGAAAAACTTTTCATAAAAAAGTACTTTTGATACATCTAAAAACTAAAAAATATGTTTGATAAAATGAACTTTTAAAAATTATTTTAAAGAGCTGCATTAATTTTTTAATTTTTTAAAATTTAAAGGTAAAATTACCTTCACTTATTTTATGTACTCTTAACTAATAATTTTTCAAAGACTTTAATTTATTAATAATTAGGATAATTGTCACACTAATGATATAGTGCTAATTACCTATCGTAGTCTTATATATTTTGTTATGTTGAGCTATTACATACCTAGTAGGAGGATTGAACTGGAGCTACCCGCCAAAACTTTAGTTTTCTATATAGTGATGATCAGTTGAAAGGAAGAGCGTGATGACATGGTGATTATAATAGAAGTCTATAATCTATGTTAGAAGAAATCTCATCAAGTAAAACCCCTATGTTCCCCAAGGTTAAAAGCTAGAACATCATTGGGAATTCCGCAATTGTTCATGAAGTTAAGATCTTGAACCAAAGTTGACCTTCACTTATAGCAAACATCGATTACATGTTGAGGTTTGGGATCTTCGTAGTTTCTTGGTTAGGTTGAGTGAATCCTTAAATCCTTTGCATGTTCAACGAGAAGTGAAACATTCACTCCGCTTGATCTTCGATAGTTTAATTAAATATTTAGTACAAAGTCGTAAGATTGAATTCAAGATAGTTCATTGTAGTTATTCAAATGTTGCGCGAATGATACTGAAGTAAGGATGAAACTTTGTTCACGTGAATACGTCCATAATTCATTTGGTATAAGTCTTTGTTATAATATTTCTCAATACATCATACAAGTTAGGATTCAAACTTTTTATTGAACAGATAATACTATTTGGTGGGGACACGACGACATCGGACCGTCGATTTATTTCAAGCAGAGTATACACTCGACGGC
>JAEMOT010001740.1:18634-43757 GCA_019297695.1 Apostasia ramifera | reverse complement strand
GAGAGAGAGAGAGAGAGAGAGAGAGAGAGAGAGAGAGAGAGAGAGAGGTGACAGGGAAGGAGAAGAAGACAATGGGCTAGTAGTGAAAAGGCCCTTCTGGAGAAGCCTAACCGTCTCATCAAAAAAAGAGCATTGAAAATTNAAATATTTAATATTAATATTTTTAATTTACAAATTTTTAGAGTGAAAAAAATAAAAATAAAAGAAATTAAATTTTAAACTTTTAAAAAAATATAAATATAAATATAATAATTTTAAAAAAAAATTAAATAATTTAAACTAACCAAAAACAAACAAATTTCATATTTTTATAAGAAAAAGTAAACGAAAAACATGAAATTCTGACGATCATTCTTCCATGTACTCATGTTCACGAGCTATCGACTTCGCTGAGACCTTGTTAGCTCTCGTTTCAGGCGCCGCTACAAAGAAGATAAGCCATGGTGCTTCCTAGCATTGGTAGGCAATCCGTACAGGATTTATCTAACAAATAGTTCTCCTACATCCCCTTAATTCTTCTTCTTATCCGCAAAAAACTATCTAAAAGTGTAGTGAAATCAGCACCTAGGCCTGTCAACGGATCGGATTCGGGTCGGGTTGACTCCGACCTGGATCCAAATCCATATATATCGTATCGGGTTATACATCAGATCGGGTCATGGTCAATCCATATCCTTTCGGGTTGGAATCGGATCGATTCAGAACTCGGGTTTTCGGATTTAATCCATTTACAATAAAAGTAGTTATTTTTAAGTAATTTTCATAATCAAATTTAAAATAATGTTAAATTTATTGGAAATAAAATAAAAAAAAAATATTATATTTTTATGACTTAATTAAATATTTTAATATAAAAATCAGTATTTGTAATATATATACATATATATTGTGAAATATATACTGAGCATTTAAACTATAATCTACTAATATAATATGTAAGAATCTTTTATTAATTAATTATAGTGACGCTCTTTACTTGAGCCTTTTAACAAAAAGATTATTAGCCACAATATAATCTTGTATGAACTACAAATTAGATTACATAAACGAATCAGATTTTAAACGGGTCGGGTCAACAGTGATCTATATCCGATCCATTTATTTGTAAATGGATCGGGTCAGTAAACGGGGCGGATTGACGGGTCAAAAAAAAATTCATTTGGGGGTTAAATCGGATCGGAACTCGGATCGGATCGGGTCATGATCCGATCCATTGACAGGCCTACCAGCACCTAGGGGCTGAACAAAATTCAGAGTAATTTTACAATGTCAAATATTAAAATCAATTTTTTTAAACGTTAAGATCAACTTGCAATACTCTCTCGATCTCGACCTTTAAGGCCGGATGCAATTTAATCCCAAACATAAGGGAAATTAGCTCCCACTTACAGTTCTGAAGCTTTAAATAAAGACTATAGAGCATCATTTAGAGAAACTAATTATTTTATTCAATTATATTTTATAAAACATTATAAAAAAAAATTAAATTTTTATAATTGTTCAGGTTACATCCAGAAATTTCTCCTCACCATGAGCACCTTCGCATAATCGTAATACTCTCACAGAGGTGCAAGTAAAATAAAAAGATAATCACCTGCCACGCTTAAAAATACTTCTATTACTCATTGAACTTTCACAAAAAAATATTTACATCTACTAACAATAAATAATATTTACATCTTTCACCCAAAAATGCATATTTCAAACTGTCGCCCATTAATTTTTATATCCATCAGTCATCTATTATCTTTATAATAGTAGCAGTTCTCCTTCACAAAAAATGTGTTTTTCTCCTATTCGCGTTTCCTTTATTCGCGGTTCCTTTATTCGCGTTTTCAAGTCCGTTCATTGTTTCCTAGGGTTACGAGCAATTTAGAAGATGAAGAGGCGGGAGATGAATTAGCAGTTTCCATCAGACGAATCGGCATTTAAGAGGGAGATGAACGCTCGACGAGGTATGCGAGAGGAGATGGATGAGCGGCGATCATTCACAAATTTCTGCCGGAGGAGCTCGACCGGCGGAAATGGAGATGGGGATCTCAACTGACAGAAACAGAGATGGGGATCCTAACCAGCAGAAATAGAGATGGGGAGCTTGACAGACAGAAGCGAAGACAGAATAAATGATGGGGCCAAATGCAATTATTTTTTCTCCAATCTCGCCATCCTTCATCTGAACTCTAACAAGTTCTGCGTTGGCATCCCCCCATCTTCCGCCGCCTCAATCTCATCTCCTCCACGAGCTCGACCTCATAGCAACCGCTTCGCCGAAAATTTTCCGGTCAGTCGTCCTCTCTGTTCCTTCCATCCGCTACCTCGGCCTCTGGTTCACGTCATCCTCGCACCTTCCGCCTCTTCAAGCTCCTCCACAAGCTCGACCTCAGCAACAACCTCTTCGCTGATATTTACCGATAGGTTTTTACTTGCTGAAATTGCACATGAAGAATCGAATTTTGCACCAGAATAGAATTCCATCTACTTCTATTTCCTTATTATTTACTTCCTTTTCCTTATTATTTTTGCAATTTTTCTTAAAATGTATTTGCTTGCTTGATATATAGCCATGCATTTGCAGTCCTTGTTTGAATTATGTAATCGTGAATCTAAATTTTTCATCTAATTAATAATGAAATTAATTGTATCTGTTAATGGTGGCTACTTAAATCAATGGCAACTAATAGACTTCTCCAAATACTTCGATACACACACATACATACATACATACATACATATATATATCTATCTTTGTTTTTTCTATCTTTTGGTGTCTCTTTTTCTTCTCAGTTTATTGATAATTTGCCTGATAGCTTTTTTATATATACATTTGAGTTTGTTTTAATATTTAATTTTATTTGTACCAGTTTTAATAGTTCATTTTTCGCATTTTATTAATTGTTGCTTTACAGACTTTCAGCTAACTTGAGGCTCTTATATTTCTCAGATAAATTAAAAACTAATTTCTATACAGGTCATACATATCATGTAAAAAGGATATGTATGTAGGTCATCCTATTTGGTCTATTGCATATAGGTCTTACATATCTTTTCATGCTTTATATTTCACTATTTTGTTTTATTTTATTTTATCTTTACTGTTCAAGTACTTTCTGAAGTATTATAAGCATAGTAAAATAAAGCTTATATTTTATTAAATTATATATAACAGTGCTTATTTTATTTATTTTTTGACTTTAAATTGCACAATCAAAAGTATTTGATTATTGTAGCTTCTGAAATTCCAGCTTTCCCATCTTTTTACTTTGAAACTGATCATTTCAAAAAAAAAATATTTAGTGCTCATCAATGTCAACATAGTTTTTACTTAATATGAATAGCTTTTTTTATTTTTATTTTTCATGCAAATGCCTTAGTGATTTTAAGATACTTTATATGTAAGGTGACATATGATATTTGGTAATATAATAGGATGCTCTTTCAGTATCCAAATTTGAGTTATTTAAGGGTGTTATGAAGTGAAACAATCAAGATTTTTTACGTGGAAAATCGGCTAGGCAGAAAAACCACGGTCGAGTCACTCTTTTCTCTTGGGTTACAATATGCTCAAAGGATTTCTTGGGTTCAGCCCCTTTGAAGGCTGTTACAATGAGATATATATACCCTAATCTACTCTGTCTAGTCATTTCAGCCGAATGGTCTACAGTTCTAGTGACAGCCCATTAATGGCTACAGAGAGAGAGAAGGGGGGGCACTCCCTGGCCTTTGTTGTACGATGTACGGATTGTACGGTCTGACGGTGGGAAGGCCTATTCCTCTTTAAAGCAGTATAGTCTTCAATGTTCAGGCACCGATCAGTTCTGGTTCCTGCTTTTCACCACGGTCTCTTCGGCGTCTGCTGTTCGGGATGATGACTCATGTTCGGCGCCGAGAGCTCCTGCAGTCGATGCCACGTAAGCTTCCACGTGGACGGTTTTAGATGGTGCGCAAATCTAGATGCAACATGTCCCCCTGAAGCACATTGATGTGCGTGCCCGATTGCCACATAGGGCTGAGGAGCTTATAAATATCTGTGGAGCATCGGACGGGTCTCCTGTTGTCCCCAGGAGAGCTGGTGTGGTGATGGCTATGTTCTCAGGCATTGCTGGGAGTCTTCGGGAAGAAATTCCTAAGACTGGAGGTCCTGCTAAGTTGGATCAGGCGGGTGTAAGACGGCCGTCTGTTCACGAGGAGGCGTCGAAGAAACCGAAAATCCGTCTTTCCAGCGCGGGGGAGGGCGCGCGTGCGGCATCTAGATCTTATCAAGGCGATGCTCGACCGGCTCCTCTGGTGGAGAATGCTATCATAGTGGCTGACGACGAAGTGCAGCCAAGAAAGGAGGGCGCGGAGAATCAACCATCCGTTCTGCCCACTGGGGTCCAGGATGCGCCGCCGCTGCATGAGCGAAGTACCTTGACCAGGTCGAAAAGCGGTTGGCCAGCAGGGGTCAAGCGGCAGCCCTTGAATAGAAGATGGAGGAAGCTCTTTCTCTTCTTCGGAGACTGGAGACATCTGAGGCGGAGAAGACGATCATGGATCTGGAGTCGAAGTGCGCTCGCTTCGAGGGCGATTTGGAGACGGCGGTCGCCGAAATTAATGAGCTGAAGAAAGAGAGGGCCGCGCTGATGTCCCGAGTCGAAGAGCTGGAGGAGGAGAACCGTCGCCGAAAAGATTTTGAGCGGGCGGTTCGGGGTCTGCTTGCAGAATTGGAGTTTGGACTCTCTCCGTAGACAGCCGAGGATTTTTTTTTTTTTGACCAAAATGTAAAAGAAATATTTTAATGGAAATGTTCGAGATATGTGCTTTGTTTATTTTATTGTTTGTTTTGTTTTTTTTTTTTGATGTGACTGCTGAAAATAGGTGAGGTTCATGCGCCAGACTTTTTTTGAACTTAGGATTTTAGGTAGTAGGGGTTGGCCTCCGGGATTGGAACCGCCGGGTTTTCAGAAATTATAAGAAGGGCGACGGGCCGACCGTGGGTCCTTGCCATTCATTTTTCCGGTGTTTCAAGATAGTTAAGAAATCGCGCAGTAGAGCGAAAGACATATGGAGCGACTACCATGCTCTTCGAGGTGAGCTCTGTGTGCTCCCTCCACACACTTTCGAGACGGAGGTGCTGCAGGTGTGGGGGAGGGACCCGGATGTTGGTTGGAGTATCCGTCGGAGGGAGCGAGGTTCACGACCTTGCCGAAAGGGAAGATAGCAGTATGCCTCCACCACCTACGTGGCAGGCTGTTTCTTCCCTTCCAGCCGGAGTTCGTGAACGTCTTCAACCACTTCGGGATCATCCCCATGCAGCTCCCGCCGAACGCTGTTACTATGATTTACTGCCTTATCAAGGAGCTGCGGCGCCGGCAGATCCCTTGGGACATCGAAATCTTTAAGGCAGTCTTTCGATGGGAGGCAAACCCTCGCCTGCATGGGTGTTTCATTTTGAAGGGCAGGTACTGCCAGGTGTTCAAGATTAGAAACACTGGTTTTGTAGATTGGAATAAGAGGTTTTTCTTCCCCGGGCCCTGCGAAGTGAGTTTTGTAGTTCCACGGAGGGTAGGTGAGGCGAGATTTTTGGGAGAGGGAGTTGGTTTTGAGGACCCATGTTTTCGGGAAGTGGACGAAATCCGGAAATGTGTGCACGACGCAGAGGACTACTTGCGCGAACTCGAAGTCGACGTGAGGGTTTATACAGGTGGGTTTCGGCAGCTCCCCCCTTTTCTTCTTTTTCGATGCTGACTCTGTGTTCGGGTTGTTTGCAGGTCAATCGAAGCTCGAACTGGGATGGTTCCCCACGATCGGCCGGGGCCTTCTCGTCTTCCGGCGAAGAGGAGGCGTGACGTATCAGGAGCGTCGGCAGAGGGAACTTCTTCGGCGGCGCCTCTCGCTTTCGAGGGGGGCGCTGATGACCTGGCATACATCGACGATGTGCAGGTCAGTGACAATCCCGAAGAGCCGTGCGGGAGGCGTGAATACGAGATTGGTTCAGATGCCGAAGGGCCGGATTCTGCTGGTCCGAGTGTTGAGGAGTCCGGAGAAGGTGTTCGGGGCGAACCTCCAAGGGTTGTTCCCGAAGGGAGACCGGACTCGATGACCAGACTTGGTGTTCGGGATGCCGATACGTTGGACGTGATGAGGTGTCAAGTGGAGCAACTTACCAAGGAGGACATGGCTCAGAAAAGAAAAGCGAAGGAGAATGGGCTTTTGTATTTGGAGTCGGAGCGTCAGCGTCGCCTGGCCAAAAAGCATCTTTGTTCGGCGATGCGAGGTCTGGAGGAGTCCAGTCGCCATGAAGCCGAACTTCAAAAGCTTTTGGAGGAGACGTTTGAGCATTCTGACCAGGTCCGCAAGGAAGGGGTCGTCGAATTCCGCCATTCTCTTGAGTTCAAGGCGCTCATTAAAGAGGCGTTGGAGAGTTCGGTGAACATGCTCGGGTCCACTCTCCTTGATCGAGGACTGGTGAGTCATGAGGATCTCAAAGAGCTGGATATGAATGAGTGTATCCTTTCTGAAAGGCGCTCGTACCAGTGTCCTTTCTTTAAGATGTCAGCTGGGCGGATGTTCGCCTTTGTTTCAAATATGAAGGTGGCCATCCCTCCTACTGAAGCAGAAATAGCGGGAGCTGCGGGAGCTGCCGAGGGGGTTTTGGCTCCGGAGGAGGATTCACATAAAGTTGGAGAGGGGACTTCAGAAGGGCCCTTGGTTGTTTCTCCACTTCGCTCGCGGGATCCAATGCAGGATGTGCCGCGGACTCCTGGTGCTAATTTTGTAGTGGATTCTGATTCTGAGTTTTTGAGGAGGGATAGTGATTTATAGTCAAAACTTTGTAACTTATTTTTGTAAAGCAAAATTTCGGTAATACAAAGTTCTGTTTTCACTTTGCACTAGATTTCTGTTTGTGAACTATTTTTGGTTTTTGGTTTGATTGCTTGGGGCTTCGAGAAGGGGAGTGCCCTTAACTGCCAGTCGCCTTGGCGCTAAGTTAGGATTTTAGGCCGGGGACTTCGAGAAGGGGGGTGCCCTTGACTGCCAGTCGCTTTGGTGCTAAAGTTAGGATTTTAGGCCTGGAACTTTGAGAAGGGGGTGCCCTTGACTGCCAGTCGCGTTGGCGCTGAGTTAAGATTTTAGGCCTGGGACTTCGAGAAGGGGGGTGCCCTTGACTGCCAGTCGCCTTGGCGCTAAAGTTAGGATTTTAGGCTTGGGACTTCGATAAGGGGGGTGCCCTTGACTGCCAGTCATCTTGGGTGCTAAAGTTAGGATTTTAGGCCTGAGACTTCGAGAAGGGGGGTGCCCTTGACTAGCAATCACCTTGGCGCTAAAGTTAGGATTTTAGGCCTTAGACTTCGAGAAGGGGGGTGCCCTTGACTGCCAGTCATCGAAAAACTTGTCTTCATAAAACAATGTGAATTACAAGTTCTTTATGAATAAAATCTTCTGATGTCGTTGCCGCTCCAAGTCCTTAGTAGGAGAGTCCCATCATGCCTTGATAGTTTGTAGGTGTTGGGGCCGAGCACATTGCGGATGATGAAAGGGCCTTCCCAGTTAGAGCTGAGCTTGCTTGATGTCATATCTCTGCCAGCGGTATTTTTAAATTTCAAGACTAGGTCGCCTTGTCGGAATGGTCTCCTGTGGACGTACTTGTTGTAGTATTTTTCGATCCTTCGCTTGTGTTCTGCTTGTCGAAAAGCTGGTAGTTCTTTGTCTTCTTCGAGGAGGTCAAGCTCGAGTCTCCTTGCACATTCATTTTGTTTTTGCCAATCAAGAAGAGCAGGTGGGTCGAAGTTGCTAGCGTTTTCGATCCGGGGGGAGTAGATGTCTAATTCGACTGGGATGAGAGCTTCTCCCCCGAAAACAAGCGAGAAAGGCGTTTGACCCGTTGCTGCTGTTGGCGTGCAGTTGAGTCCTCAGATGGCTGCCGGGAGCTTGGTTGCCCATGACGAGCCAATCTTGTCAATCGCTTTCTTAGGGTGTTGAGGAAATTTTTGTTCGACGCCTCCGCCTGGTCATTCGATTGAGGGTGTCAAACTGATGCGAAGCTCAGGTTGATACCATTTTCAGAGCATAGATTTTGGACGGCTCGGCTGGTGAAGGCGGTTCCGTTGTCGCAGATTAGGGAGAGGGGGACGCCGAACCTGCATATGAGCTGTGTCCATATGAAGTTTCTGATACCCGCACCCGTTGGCTGTGCCATTGCCTTTGCTTCGACCCATTTCGAAAAGTCGTCCGTAGCCAGTAATATGTGGCGCAGGTTCTTTCCGGACTTCGGGAATGGTCCCAAGAAGTCAAGGCCCCACATCGAAAAAGGCCAAGAGCTGGTTATGGGGTGCAGCGGGCCCGCCGGTTGCCTAGGAATGTTCAAGTAGATCTGGCATTGGGGGCACTTCTGGCTGAATTCCCTGGCGTCCCTCTGGAGGTTCGGCCAGTAATATCCTTGGCGTAGGACTTATAGGGCAAGGTTGCGCCCCGCGGCATGGGTTCCGCAATCTCCGGCGTGGATCTGCTCGAGTATGGTTCTCGAGTCCTCTTCGCGGATGCATTTGACTAGGGGTGACGAATAGCATCTCCTAAACAATTGACCGTGGGATATGGTGTACCTGGCGGCTCTTACTCGGAGTCTGCGAGCCTTATGTCTGTCGTTTGGGAGCTCGCCCGTTTGGAGGTAATGCTGTATTTCATCCATCCAGCTTCCGGGGCAGGAGTCGATGTTGAAGACCTCAGGGTCTTCAAATGCGGGGAGGAGGATGTTCATTGCGTCGGCCCTTTCTTCTTTGGCGAGCTCGTCCGCCAGCGAATTCATCTTGCGGGGAATATAAAACAGGAAAGCCTGGGCAAAATGTTGGAGGAGAGTTTTGGCAAGTTGGAAATACCTTTTGAGCACTTTGTTCTTTGTCTGGTAGGATCCTGTTAGTTGGTTCACCATTAATTTGGAGTCACTGTAGACATGGAGGTGTCGCGCTCCGAGCCCCTTGGTGAATTTGAGCCCGGCAATGAGGGCCTCATATTCGGCCTGATTGTTCGTAACGGGGAATTGTATCTTCCCTGATCTCTGAAGTCGAATTCCCCAGGGACTGGTGAGGACGACGCCAATCCCTTGGATGCGCTCATCGGAGGCCCGTCTACATGAAGGATCCTGGGCTGTGGCTTCTCTGGAAGTTCAGGTTGTTCGGCAGTTGTTAGCTCGGCAATGAAATCGGCGAGCGCTTGGCTCTTAGTAGCTGTCCGTGGGAGGAAGTCGATGTCGAATTCGGAGAGCTTCACTACCCACTTTTGCAACCTCCCGGAGATTTCGGGGGAGTGGAGTATACTCCGGAGGGGCTGATTCGTCATCACCTTGACGGGGTGAGCTTGGAAGTAATGGCGTAATCTGCGGGCGGCAGAGATTAGCGCAAAAGAGAGTTTTTTGAGGGGAGGATACCTCACTTCCGCGCCGTGGAGGATGTGGTTGATATAGTGGATCGGGTGTTGTCAGCCCGCCTCCTCTCGAACAAGTTCTGCCAATACCAAATTGTCAGTAGCGCTGAGATAGAGGAGATCTTCGTCTTGGGTTGGGGCGGAGAGTAGTGGTGGCGACAGCAAGTACTCTTTCAATGACTGAAAAGCTCTCGCATTGTCCTCACTCCATGTCTGATTTTCTCCTCGAAGAATCTTGAAGAAAGGGAGGCAGCGTTCGCCGGATTTTGATATGAATCTGCTGAGCGTCGTGACCTTTCCGTTCAATTTCTGTATGTGCTGAACCATTTGAGGTGGCTTCATCTCTTGTATGGCCTTAATTTTCTCAGGGTTCGCCTTAATGCCTCTAGCCGACACCATATGCCCCAGGAATTTGCCGTATGACAAACCGAAGATGCTCATGAGGGAGTTGAGTTTGATATTGTAAGTTCGACAAGTGTTAAGCATTTCACGGAGGTCTTCGATGTGCTGCTTCACACACTTGATTTTAATTAATACATCGTCGATGTACGCTTCTATGTTCCGCCCTCTCTGTTTTTTGAATACGGTGTCAATCATGCGTTCATAGGTCGCACCAGCGTTCTTCAAGCCGAAAGGCATTACTTTGTAGTAGAAGGTTCCTTGGTCGGTGATGAAGGAGGTGTGCTCTTCATCGTCTTCAGTCATTCGGATCTGATGGTAGCCTGAGAAGGCATCGACAAAACTCATCATTGAGTACCCTGCAGAGGAATCGACGAGCCTATCTATTTTCGGCAAGGGGTAGAAATCTTTCGGATAAGCTTTATTGAGATCCGTAAAATCCACGCACATCCGTCATTTTCCAGAATTCTTTTTTACCACCACCACATTTGTGAGCCATGATGGATTGGTGATTTCCTTGATGAATCCGGCAGTCAGGAGCTTTTTGACTTCTTCCCAAATCGCTTGTTGTTTTTTGCCACCGAAGCTCCTCTTCTTCTGTCTGACGGGAGTTTCTCCTGGTTTGAGGCTTAGCCGATGTTCGGCTACGGCCCTACCTATCCCTGGCATGTCGCTAGGTTCCTAGGCGGATACATCGAAATACTCAGAAAGTAGGGCCGCTAGAGCGGGCTTTTCATTATCAGGAAAATCTCTAGAAATTAGTATAGTTTTTCCGTCGGCGATAATTACATGGTCATTTTGTTCGACTGGTGGTAAGGCATGGTCTCTGGGGTCCATGTAGTCTATGTGGAGGTGCGTATTTATTTTGAAACATTTCCGGGCGTCGGCCTTGTCCCCCCTGATAGTAGCGTGCCGAACAGCGTAGGGAACTTCACACACAGGTGGTATGTGGACGCGACCATCTGGAATGCCACTATTGCAGGGCGTCCTAGGATTGCATTATAGCCAGAGGGAGCATCCATGATGATGAAGTCGATCTCCCTCTCTATTCTCCTGGGACCCTCTTCGAAAGCGACACGCAGGGTGGCGTATCCCGGAAAAGCTAAAGATTGACATGAATGGGGGGAGAGGCTTGCATGGACCGACGCCCATCTCGTTGAAGGTGCAGAGATACAGTATGTCGACTGAGCTTCCGGTGTCGACCAAGGTTCGGTGAACGTCACAAGCTCCGATCTCAGCGATGACAACTATGGGGTCATCGCGGTTTACCCCACCTCTAGGAAGGTCTCCTGCGGTGAAGACAATGTCAGGCAAGGGAGGGGGGGTTTCGATCGTGCATACCTCTCGGTATCTTCGAGCTTTGAGACTGCTGTGGTAACTGAAGATTGAAAGGACGGCCTTCTTGCCGTCGGCTTTTGACGTGGCTGGGGTTGAAGAAGTGTTTGCCAGAGGCTCATCGCATGGAAAAAGCGGTCGTGCCGCATTTGGCAGGGACCCCTCGATCCTCTTGTAGCCGGCGAAGTAGTCATTCTCTATATACTCATTGACGAGTGCCCGAAAAAAGTGACACTTGAAGAGGAGATGACTGTAACGCTGGTGGAACTTGCAAAACTTCGTGGGGTCCTCGCCTGGTTGCGGTGGCTGGCGCTCATCGCGGCTCTTGATGAATCCCTTATCGCTGAGGATTGAAAAGATTTCTTCGATGATGTAGACCGGCTTGGCGGGGCGTGAGAATCACCCTCGAACTTGCGCTTCCCATGGGAGGGTGAGAAATTCCGGTCTCGAAAGCTCCCCCTGGGAGTGTTCAAGTCTGTCTTAGGGGTCTTGCCCTTCTTGGCCTGGGGCGAGGCGACCTCCTGCTTGGCTTTCGCTTTGAGGGCCTTGGCGTCTTCCAGATGGATGCATTTTTCGACCTCCATAAGCGTTTTCGGCATGTTGTCGATGAAAGAGTCGTACAACTCCCGGGCAGAATGCTATGGATGAAGATCATGGTCGATTGTCGTTGGTAGTGTCGTCTCGGCGTTCATCTTTGAGAACCGGTCCACATAGTTGCGCAACGACTCGTCCGGGGCCTGCCGTATCTGCCACTTCTCATGGATTGTTCGGGAGGTAGTCCTTGAGGTTCCGAATCTGGTACAGAACTGTTCGGAGAACTGCAAGAAATTCTTGATGGAGCCTTGGGGAACTTCGTCGAGCCTATCCAACGCCAGGCCCGTCAGAGTATTCCTGAATGGACGACATTTGTAGGCGTCTGAGACAGTGTTGCTCGGTGCTAGGGCGTTCTCGAAGCGCTTCACATGCTGGGCTGGGTCAGTGATGCCGTCGTAGTCGCCGACTCGGGGAGCCTTGTAGGCGCGCGGTGCCGGCGCCGCCATTATGGCAGGCCAGAATATTGTATTCACCGGGGGAGCCGGAGGGTACACCTCGGGCCGACTTTTAGCGGCAGCATGGGTGCTGGTCTCCTCAATGGGCAGTTCGACGTGCTCCGCGTCCGGCTGTGGAAGCGGGACTTCGAGGGGTAGAGCTAGAGGAAGGGGTCTCTGCTGCTGAAGGAGGGTCGGTAGGTTAGCAAGATAAGTATTCATTGTTTGGGTAAGGGTGGCGACCGTGTTCGTCAGTGCCTGGAGCTGTCGGTCGTCCCTGATAGGATCGTCCTGGGGTAGGCGTGCTGCCTGTTGTTCGCCAGGTGGTGGGATTTTTTTGCCATGAGTGTTTTCCATGGGTGTCTGAAGGGATCGGGTCTGATCCTACATGAGGGCACCAAATTGTTATGATGAGAAACAATCAAGAATTTTTACGTAGAAAACCGGCTATGCGGAAAAATCATGGCTCCTTTTGAAGAGGCTTTAAAAATCACTAGAATCACTCTTTTCTCTTGGGTTATAGTATGCTCAAAGGATTTCTTGGATTCAGCCCCTTTAAAGGCTGTTACAATGAGATATATATACCCTGGTCTACTCTGTTCAGTCATTTCAGTCGAATGGTCTACAGTTCTAGTGACGACTCATTAATGGCTACAGAGAGAGAGAAGGGGGGGCCACTCCCTGGCCTTTGCTGTACGATGTACGGATTGTACAGTCTGACAGTGAAGGCCTATACCTCTTTAAAGCAGTATGGTCTTCAATGTTTAGGCACCGGTCAGTTCTGGTTCCTGCTTTTCGCTACGATCTCTTTGGCGTCTGCTGTTCGGGATGATGACTCATGTTCAGCGCTGAGAGCTCCTGCAGTCGATGCCACGTAAGCTTCCACGTGGACAATTTTAGATGGTGCACAGATCCAGATGCAACAAAGGGCATTGCTTTTTCTATATTAGGCTCATTCATCTTGACAATACACTAGCAAGATATGACTCAATTCACTTAATCTTGAATCTGCAGTGGACAACTAAAATAATAACTGAATGGATAGCTAGGAAATCCTAAATGGAAGAGAATGATGATTTTATCCCGATTAGCTCAAATTACTTTGGGTAAAATTTTAAGAAAGACGGATAAGAATGGTGCACACCTCATGCACTTTGGTTAAATTTGTATTTTTACTCTTGTAATTTGTAAGTTTTATAATTTTTTCTTTTTATTTTTCATTTAAGATTCTCTCTCACAAGAATTTCTTATATCAATGCATTTATATTTTTGGGATGTTATTTTGTTTGTATTATACTTAGTATTTTAGTAGTTTTTTGTCACCCAAGTAAATTTAAAAAAATAGTTAAAAATATATAGATATTAATTAGAGCTGTTTTTAGTACTTTTTTTTATGCTTAGAATTAGAGCTGTTCTTGTTCCCAAAATTGACTCGCTCTGTTTTAGGTTGTGATTTAGTTAAAACTTTATCCGATAGACATTCTTTTCAAAATTTTAGATTGGATTAATAGTAAGATTACATATATATATACACAATTATATGAATTATTTTCCAAAGTGAACTACTAGTGCGTGTTAGCATTTGGCATATTGTAGGTTTGAGGGTTTTATCTAGGCTTTTGTCATGTTTTTTTTTTTTACTAGAAAAGGAGAGTGAATTATCTTTTTTTAATATTTTTTAAAAGAACGATAATTGGCATGTAATTAGACATTATCCAACCTTCTCTGTAAGTGTTATTTGCAAGCTTACTGTAATCCTAAAATCTCTTATGAATTCTTAAATGTATACAACAGTATAGAAAAATGAGTGTGGATTATTAAAATTCACTTTATATGCACAAATTCTTAAATATTATTTTTTTTGTACTAAAAAGAACTTAATATCTCTTCCACAAACTCTGAGGTGGCGATATAAGATAAGGAGAAGACATTTAAACTTACTTGACCATGCCCATCATCAATCTCTAGAGGCATTTTCATGCAAATGTGGGACTATCCAAGTCATGAAAGAGGGTGAGTGAATAAAAGATTAGAAGTGACTTGGTATATACTCATTTCATATGATCTTTGACTCACTTATTTTTATAAGAGTGTTCCTTTAAATAGAGCTCAAAAGAGATGAGAAATTCATATAAATGACAGTGCCTTCATTAAACAGTGCAAAGCACATGCAATTTCAACTAATTTAAACATTAAAGGACATGCAAGCAGTGCAAACATGCCTTCATTAACGCATTAGTCGCAGATCTAAATCTTTCCTTTAATTATTTGCAATTTCAATTTGCTGTGCATTAAGGATCACAACTTCAACATGAAAATAGAAAAAAGCTATCTTCTCATTTGTACGTTCTATACTAAACTACAACTTACAAAACTTATTTGAATAACTTGTAAGCAAATAACTAGCTTTTGTATCTCTGTTAAATACAAAAGCTATAAATTGGAAATAATATTCAAGCATGCCTTCATATTTGCGATAAAACAAGCAACAAAATTGTTAACATTTTATTGTTAATGATAGTGACTATGGGTTATTTCTTTCTTTCAGAATTGATTTGGATTGGCATTTCAAGTATATCTAATTATTTGTAGTTACTATTTGTAATATTAATTAGTTGTTCATCAAGTGCTAGGATTATTGTCATGAAACAAACATATATACAGTATTGTAAATTAATATAACATACAGTATTGTCATGCGCGCCCCTGTGTTATTGCTCAAGCTAAAGGGACCTCTATGTCATTCCTTCAGTTGAATTGCTCTGCTATAAGCTTTCAGGTGCTATTACCATTAGGAAGTTTGGAACTTTATATAATTTGATTTTAACTTCATAAATTGATTGCTTGCAAATCTAATAGAAATTGCAAAAATCTAAAAACAGTAAAATTTTGAATTTATATGAACAGTGAAATTTTATTTTTTTTATATTTGGTTCATAATTCTATATTTTTTTCCCATATTTTGATAATTTAAACAGTCATTGTTTGCTTCAAAGTTAATTAAGTTTTATTGAAGATTTATTATGACATATTTAAAAAGACTTATGTTGAAAGCATAGATAATTAACGTCTAAATTTTCTGTGATCAAAGGATTTTGAAAGTTGATTAAGAAGGCAGATAATTCCACCCTTTTTGCTCAGTGTGCTATTTCTGTAATCTCCTCCTCATCCTCACCACCTCCATTCTCTCTCTGAGCAATCCCATATTGGCATCCACCAAGCTTGCTGATGGTCTCTCTGCAAATGAAACAGAGCAGTGTTTCAGTCAAAAATAGAGTAAAAGCTGAGATTTTGGGTCTATAAAAGTTCACTGAAAATTCATCTAAGATGCTTTGTGTAATATACTTGTTTCGTTGGAACTATCGTCGTTTTGATCGGGTCTCTGAGCTTTTGCTCTTGCGGTGATGAACGTCCTTCTAGGCATCGTTCTGCCATGGACCACAGTAGAAGAAGGCAGAGGAGGAGCCATGTTGGAAGCAGCTCTCATGGTGGTCATGAGTTTTCAAGCTTATGGGATCGCTTTGCGTTATAAATGAGAAAGTCAGCAATGAGTATTGTAATATGAGGAGAAAGTGAGAGGCAGAGAGAGAAAGAGGAATATATTTATTTCCATTTTGAAGCAACAGGTGGTCACAAAATCATTAATAAAAATTTAAGGCTTAATTGCATCCGGACAAATTGGCCTTTATATTTAAAAAATCATCATTGGCTCCCGAGTCAGCCCAACTAGGCCACGTAACTCTCCGAGTCAAGTGGCCGAGTCAGGCCGACTCGGTGTCGCGACTCGCCGAGTCGAATAAACGAGACAACTGACCGGCATCGCGACTCGGCGAGTCGAGTAAACGAGTCAGATGACTCGGCGAGTCGAGAAAACGAGTCAGCTGATTCGGCGTCGCAACTCGGCGAGTCGAGTGGCCGAGTCAGGGCGACTTGGCCATGCGACTCGGCGAGTCACGACGCCAAGGCAACCCAACTCGGCGAGTCGAGGGCCGAGTCAACCCTACTCGGCGGTCAACTCGACACGGCCGAGTCGAGTCCGAGTCAGTGTCTATAGACTCAGTTGACAACTCTCTCTTCTTCTCTCTCTCTCTCGGTCTATGGGCAATTTCAAATTGGGATTGAAATTGAGTGAGACTCCCTTTTCAGCCCTGTTAACTTACCTCAAAAATAAAAAAATAATCAAAAGTTCAATCAAATTTTAGAATGAATTAAAATCAACTTTAACTAACTAACTAAAGAATTATTTTTATTACTTAAAATTTTTATTAGTCAAATTTTGAAACAAATCGAGCTAACTCTAAAAAGTTATTTAAAAAAATAAAATATTATATATACAAACTTGTTTAATATGTTAATTTTTTTGTAATAATTTAATGGATAATTACAATATAATTTTCTTTATAATATTATTCAAATTTTATTAATTATAGATTAATTTTTTATTTTTATTTATAACTATTAAATTGAGATGAACAGTATGATTCCAATTAATTAAATAAATGAAAATATTTATTTATATCTAATATCATAATGAAAAAAATAAAAATTAATTGAAAATTAAATTGACTTTAACTTAGATAGATAATAAACGAGGTCTAGCTCAAATCAAAATTAAGTTGAACTATTTTTTTTTCATTTTTTGAATCAAATTGAGATTAAATTAAAAACATATAATTCAATCTTGAGCCAAAATGAGATCCGCTGNAGTACTATGCAATTTAATATGACCACTTTTATCAAGTAATTAATCATTATAAAATATATTTTTAGTATTTCAAATTCATTGAGGAAAATAGAAAAAAAAATATCCATCAGGAAAAAAGGGGATCCAATCGAAATCCATCAGTGACCTTAAAGATCCAAATATAATTAACAAATCTGATATTTATTTACTACAGAGTCACATATAATTTTATTTATTATTAATAAATATAAATCATTAATAAGTACACTATTTATTTCATTCAAGAAATAATATTATTAGAACTTGTAAACTGGTTCAAATATTTTAAATTTCTCAATATTTAGATCTCCCGGTTGTGATCTAGCATTGTTATTAAATTTTTGGGTTTGATTCCGCCTTTTTACTTGAACATTTTGCACAAAAAATTATTAATTATAAAAATAAAAAATAAGATGCAAATATTTCTCACCATTACACACAACAGTCGAATATAGTCGACCATTCGTGTGATTGTGCGCACTAACTATAAGTGGGCTGTTATGCTCAACTAATCGCCCGCATAGCTGAGCTCTAACAACGACATTGACTATCAATTACAAATTTACAATATGTTGTGACTATCAGCCCCCCTATGCCCTCACTGCCCCTCTGTGGGGTTTCAAGTCGCATTAGTAGGCTATGAGTGCTCACAAGTGGCTGGCTCACTCTAGTAAAAAATAAACATACGTCTCTTGACGAACATAACTGTTAATAGTAACTTACCCAAAAATGTATATTAAAATCCGTCACACTAAAATTTACGCTATCACTCTTAAAAAAGTATTCTAATGTAAATCTACACAGATATAAATATTCATCTTTGAGAATTAAAAGTATAATATATAAATTATTTATAAAAAAAAATTGCTTTTAGATCCCTAAAGTTGATAACAAATCAAAACCAAATCACATCTGAAAACATACGTTAAAAACTAAAGAAACAGAAATCCAGCAGCAGCACAGCTCCATTAACTAATAATGAAACTAAAATGCTGCGTCAGATACTTAAAAAAAGATAGAAAAAAAAATGCTTGTGGAATCATTTAATAACGAGATACTGATTCATTCCTTAAAATCATCCTTGTCATCTGCTGGAATGGGCATGTTCCTCCAGAAAACTGCAAGAGCGCTGCCACCAAGCTGCCCCAAAAGGTAAAAAAGACATTTCAGATCTCTTTTCCATATTCACAAAGTAGATTGATTTTTAAAAGGGTAAATTGATCCTAATTTTTTTAAAAACTTTAATTTTTCAGTTCGTGGGTTGTAAAAGCATTGTAATTTAGTCTCAATTAAGATAAAATTATTAATTTTTTATTATTATATTATAAAATTATTCTAAATTGCTAATTGGATTTTAAAAATATAATTTTGAAAAATTAAAATTTATTTTTTGTTTTAAATTTTTAGAGCAAATAAAACAAGATATAAGATAAATTAAATTATAGATTTTTGTAAATGTTTTAAGAAGGGTGATAATAGAGGGGTATAATGATCATTTAAAATGTGTTCAAAAATGATTAAATTTTATATTTTTTACCGAGAAAGGCAAACAAAAAAGTGAGATTTTAAAAGAATGACCAAAATCAAGATTTTCTTAAAGTTTAGATCAATTTGCAATTCTCTCTTGACCTCAAGGGCCCCGGATGTAATTTACCCATCTCGAAAACAAAAGTAGAATAAAATAAGCATACCGCCATGCAGACTACACTGACAGCTGAAGGAACAGCAACAAGAGGATTGGTGAAGTGCTTTTGGGCAAGAAGAAATCCCAGTGCAGAGCTCTGCAACAAGATAGTAGAGAGAGAGCATTGAATACATGAGCCAAAGATCACAAGCACATGCACACAAATATTCTTTGTTTGAAAAGTTTTATCAATGATATCTGTGAAAAATTAAAGACTACCTGCATACCACATTCGATGGAAATGGTACGAGAAGTGGACTCGCCGAACGATGATAATCTCGAAAGCCAATAACCAAGAGCAAATGCAGCAACATGTAGCAGAGCCACTGGAACTATAAGCTGTGCCCCTTGAACCTTCAGCACTTCTGAAACTTGTCCAATCTTCAACAAAAAGAAAACAACATCAACTCCATACTTGCAATTACTTTAATATCAATGTCTAAACTCTCCATTATATACCAAAATATAAATATATGTAGCATGCTTACCGGGCTTGCACAAAGCAGTGTAGTAAGGATGACCCCAATCAAAGGTGTAATTGTAATTATCCTCTCTGTAAACTTGGGGAAATACTCATGTGCCAGAACTGAAAAGTATATCATACATCAATGTTTTGCAGTGTAAGAATAAAGAATTATCACTAGGCCATTACCTACAAGCTTAAGTTTTTAGGTCAGTTGAGTATCCAGCGATTTAACATGATAGTAGAACTAGAGATCTCAAGTTTGAGCCTTAGTGACATCCAATTATTCTAGGCATAAGGTCAAAAGAAAAAGAGAAACATATATTGAATTGAATCCTAAAACAACTTGCACGTGAGAGAATGTCTAAGATTATAAAATATTTCTGTCATTACATACAAGCTCAAGCTTTTAGGTCAGTACAACAAAAGAAATGTACATATAGACTTGTTTAAGTACTTAAGATAACTTCGAGTTACCTCCAACAACAGTTGGAACTAAAACAACCTGAAAGGTACTAATGGCCAAACCCTGAAAAGAGAAGTGTGTGTATTTAGAAGATGAACAAAGTTTGAAGAACAGCTTCACATATCATTCTGCAATTAAAAAAAAAAATCTAATTTAGAACAAAATGCATCATTACCGCGGCATCAACAGGAACAAGCTGCCCAGCAAGCAGCTTTGTGAGGAGAGGGGTCATGACAATAGCACCAATTGTTGAGCAACTGAAAGGTCTCAGGAGAAAAAACGCTGTCTTAACAATATGCAAAAGAAGTGAATCCATCAAAGCAATGAACAAAAAAAGTGAAAGATCATAGGCAAATAATAGATTATAGATGAGAGGAGCTAAATTATTAGTCCTGAGACAAGGAAATTCCATCTCATTTTAGCAGCATTCAATTTTTCTAATACCCAGGTTATAAAAATGAATGGAAAAGAGAAATTCATGTAGCCAAACCCAAATAATTTGGGATTAAAATTTTGTTTTTGTTGCTGTTCTTATAGTCATTTATTTCAAAGATGCTATGAACCACTTTTGTGATCCAATAATAGCTGTTTTATACTAGAAATAAGTAATTAGATTTATTGGCGTGTCATTCGAACAACTAAAATGAAGTTTATAAAACAAAATTATAACAATTACACAAAAACTCATTGGCATCTTTAGCAAAAACAATTTGGCCACCTAAATTTCAACATCAAGATAATTTAAGCATGGAAAACAAGCACAGAAAATTACAAGAAAGAGCAAAGTGAGCCATAAAATGCTTACGTAGTCATGAGAACTGAAAGTGCAACGTTCCCTTTAGATATGTAAGTTGCAACATTAGAGGCTTGACCACCAGGGCAGCATGATACTAAGATTAGTCCAGTTGCAAGAGGAGCAGACAATTTAAGAACCTGAGTATAATAAATTATTTAAGCGGTATAAAGTCAAGAACAGCTATTGTAGATTATAAAACACTAAAAAAACATATTTCACTGGACAAATATCCATTTTTCCACAAAATTATTTAAACGGCTGATTCATGAAATCATATATTAAACAGTGAGAACCTGTATGTACTTCCACTCTTTTACTGCTTAAACAGATGACAACCAAATAAAATAAATGATAGAGCATGAAAATAAATAGTCCAAATATCATTTCAATAAAAACAAACACTATTATTGCTTGAAATTTTACCATTCAACAACTATTTCCCAAAAAAAAAATCACAAAATACTGACTACCAAATCACCGCATAAATAAGCGAGCGATTGGACTATTAAAGGCCTTGAGGGGGCTAGTTTAGTTGAAAGGTTGTTTTTTAGTAAGAAAGAAAATATATCAATTTATAAATTTGATGGCATGTAAAGTTATTTTAATATTAAGCGGTGTGTAAGATGTGAAGTAAAATTAATTTTAAGATTGAAATTTGTGTTAAATATAAAATAAAATTAATTTTTAATGTTGAAATTTTATGATGAATGTGAAATAGAGTTGATGAAATTTATAAAAATTTGAAATATTAATAAAATAGTAGTTTTTCCAAAAAAAAAAAAGAAAATAGTGAGGCTCTTTTGAGCCTTCAACCAAATGAGGCTTGAGGGTTTCAAATCAGTGAACTAGGAAGGAAAAAAGCTGAGGGGAGAATCCCCTTATGATGACACCAAAGGGCTGGTGACCACCTAAAGAGAAGGAGTGGTGGCTACATTCATTATGCAACTCGAAGTAGGGTGTGAAACTTCCACTAACAATGCTACGGGAGGAGGAACTCGAAATCTGATGGCAAATGGGAAGGTCGTAAGTCATGTGGTGGCCCGACCAACTATCGGAGTTGATACCACTAAAGAGTGTACAGTTTAGGGCTGGCAATTTTATTCGAAAATCGAAAATCGCTCGAAACTCGCTAGATAAAAAGCTCGACTCGAAATCGACTCGAACTCGAGTTAAATCGAGTCGAGCTAACTCGACTCGAAATAATTCGAGTTCGAGTCGATTTCGAGTCTCATTGAAATCGAATTTTTTGAGTTCGAGTATACTGAAACTCGCTCGAACTCGACTCGATGCCACCCCTAGTACAGTTCCAGTAGCCCTTAAAGCTAGAAACGCTATTGGGGACAAGGGGTAATAGAATGGTGGAGGTGGAATCCATGATGGAGGACTAGTAGCTAAATCCCAGTGAAAGCCTTCAAATGAGTGTTGAAGAGGAAGAGGATGATGCCAATATGCTTGGAGGCGATGAGGACAGTGACACCAAACGTGAACAAAAGCTCTGTGCATGGAAGGAAGGAGATTCGACAAAAACCCTTCATGGCGAAGAAAGGATCCAGCACGTGGAAGTTGAAATAATGGCATGTTCTTAGGTGAACCAGCACTCGGAGGATTCATACTTAGTGAAATCCTCATCTGAATGCACAAACGGCTCCAAGCCTCGCCCCAATGGCCAAGGGAAGTGAAGGGATTAGTTGAAAATCACCACGAAGATATGATTTCGAATCACCCTGCATCTCGGGAAGTGACTGCCATTAATGTACCAAGAAAGAAATACTTGCATAGAATTAATGTATATATGGATGTGGATATCTCCGTGGATGTTTCTAGATATGGTGGCCTAGAGGGACATGTTTCTTTAAAGGGATTTTAGCTACAGAGTACTCAAATCACTACAAAAATAGTCCCTAAATAGTGCACCGCAGGTGTTCGAGAAAAGGCCACGGAAAGTGGTTTTTGTTTTATGGAACGGAGAGTGTTTTATCCAAACCTGAAATGATCTTGATAGAGTGCCAGTATACATGCACCCAAGAACATATTGGAGACCTTAGTATGCAAGAACAAGCACACAATATGGGGACTGCACCAGGTGTTTGTGATTACATCACTTCTGATAGCAACGGGTTGTACTCGAAATGCAGCCTTCAATTAAAGCAGTAGAGAGGATAGATAATTGTGCATTGAATTGCAGCAATAGACCACCTCCTTTTAATGAAAATTACTTCTCAAACCAACCTAGCCAACCAAGGAGTTGGCACTTCAAAAGGGGTGGAACGAGTTATGTAAATGCAGTGAATGGTAAAGACACAAATAGTATTGCTCATAGTGGTGGAGGTATTCTACCTAGGATACTATTGCATAGGCGATGGGACACAAAGATGAGGCTATTGCCATTGATATGAGGGTGGCCAAGTACATCTCTAACTAATGGTAGTATGCATTTATTGGATGGCTTTTTTGTAGACGAATTTCTTTCCACATCATTCTAGTGGAGGCACAAAAGAAATGAAGAAAATTCTTGGGATTCGAGATCTTGGATGCAGGATATGGATGCTTTATTATCAAATTTGCAAAAGTAGGTGATTAAAACGAAATTTGGATGGGATGTCCATGAAACATTGCAAGCTACGTGGTCTGCCGAACACAAATGGCCCAAGCAGCCCTATGAGAAAGCAACCATAGTCCGCAGCACATAATACTTAAGGATTCCCTTGTCCAAGCACAGGCCGATCAAAGCTGACTTTGATACCATCATCACAGTAGTCAAAAGCACTACAAAAGAAGTTAACTATGTTTCCAATAATCCTTTCTTTACAGGAACATCTATGAAGGATGGCTTCAATAACTAGGCGTAACAAACGAGATAGCTGCCTTAGTATTGAGATGACTATCATCTATTATTGTTGAAAAGCCAAGAACGAGATGGTTCATAAACAATGGACCACAACCCAAGATGCTATTGTAGGCTTGTAGCTACTATATCGAGCCTAACGGAAGTTGAAATGAACTAAGCAACTAGCAATTGGAATCCAATATCCCCATTTGGGCCTTGTGTTCTCTCTCTTGAACATTGGATTACCCCTCCTCTTGGTTGGCTCAAGCTCAACTTTCATGATTTACTATAATGCAATGGAGTTCCCAAAGTCGGGCTCATCATCAGATCACCGGTGAGCTATTGTTCAAGCAGGTAGGATGAGAATTTTCACCCACTCAATTGCCATTGTGGAGAAGAGAGATGCACTACATGGGTTTCAAAACCTCTTGACCATTGTCGGGGACTCTACTCATCTATAGCTTAAGGGTGATTCCTTGGAGAAATTCAACAAATTTTGAGTGGAAAGAGTTGGAAAATCTGCTAGAGTAGAGCTACCTGTTTATTGTGGTTCAGTAACAGCAAAATTAGGCAAACATAATGATTTGTCATGGTTCTCATGAAATATTGACTTTTGATACCTTTCTTCTAATAAACTTAAGTTAGTAACTATTGAATTTTACCTTATGTTCACATTGAAAATAATAATAATAATAGTAATAATGATAAAAATTCTCAATCAAAGTAAAATTTATTTAATTATTTCATAAATAATAATCTAAATCTTAATTAATAAAAATTAAATAATTAACACCTCAAATATTAATAAGCATTTTTCTAATTACTCCTTCCTCTACTTGCCATTTTAAGCATATCACTTCAAAGGGATACAACATGATGAAGATAGAGTGATATAAGATAAGCTTAATTGATATCTTGTTTCTAT
Source organism: Apostasia ramifera (assembly GCA_019297695.1). Lineage (NCBI taxonomy): Eukaryota > Viridiplantae > Streptophyta > Magnoliopsida > Asparagales > Orchidaceae > Apostasia > Apostasia ramifera. The sequence goes on along the minus strand of JAEMOT010001740.1, from coordinate 19,715 downwards.
TATTATAAGATTGCTCACATAAACAGAAACATAAATAGTGCTATGGATTATCTCACCCACCTAACCACCTTAAGTGATTTTGGTTGAAAGAGGGGAATGTCTCTCCTCAATGATTTTTGCAACATCTTTGAAGAAGATGTGATACGATTTTTTTTTTTTTTAATTTTTGTTTTGTATAAATGGCCAAAGTCCTATTTTCTCTAAATCACCATATAAACAACACCTATATAAATCTAAATTTCTCCTCAATAATTTTTGCAATATCTTTAGAGAGGCGTGTGATATGATGTACTTTTGTTTCTTTTTGTTTTTGTATAAATGGCCAAGGTCACATTTTCTCTAAATCAACATATAAACAACATCTATCTAAATCCAAATTCATCCAATATTTCAGCAATAAATTGCATATTCAAAAAATTATTATAGCAATGACAACTTATGGTTACACCACCACAAAAGTAAAAGAAATGATATTTATCATATTTGAGATATCATATATACATAAAACTTGTGTAATATCCAGAAAGGCCAAAAGTACAAACATTTATCATCCATAGTAGAATACATCCTAGCCAAACCATTATTCTTAAGTATAAGAAAACTCATATTGAACAGATTCCAATGCTTATGTGGGTGACAGGTGATATCCAGTGAAGATAGATCCTAACTCAGATATTTATTTCATCATTCACTAGCAGAATGTTATAGAGATATAAATAACAGAACTTATGAAACAAAATTTACTTATTTATGGGTGGCCGCATTTCTGTGGTAAATTCAACTCACTTGCCAGTTCAGGTAATGATATTAAGAAGTCATGTTATATTAGCTAACAACATACAGAAGATTGCAACTGGCAAATTTTCTGAATGTTTAAGCATCAAGGGCAACAACTATGCTAGAACGAGGAATTAAAAACAACAACTTCAATCATACATACCATTGCAATAACGAAACCTAACATGGGTTTGACTAAATATTGTGCTAGATATCCTACACCAACCTGTAGGAAATAAGAACACGTCAAATAATCTAAGTGAATATACCCAATTGACATTATATATATTTATATATATATATA
>JAEMOT010001740.1:1103-18422 GCA_019297695.1 Apostasia ramifera | reverse complement strand
TATATATATATATATATATTCACAGTTATAATCATTACTGTCCATGGGTTCCTCATGCATCTTCTGAAATCTTCGAATGTCAAAGTCAGACCCATTGAAAGCATCAAGAAGCCCAATCCAACAGTGAAAAGGTCTGTTTCCAACCATGTGACCTAAAGATAAACCACATAGCAAAAAGTGGCTAAAGTGCAGTGCTTATAGATACTGAAATCAAGAATTTTGCAGAAACTGAAGGGAAGACAGCATGAAATCAACTAAAATTAAATGAACACGATAATTCACCCGTACCGCAGCAGGTTTGTATATACCAATAACAGTGCCCAAAATGACCTGTGTAAGATGTCTATAAACTTAATGTTCCCATAACAAAGATTTGACTGAAAGATGTGGACTAACGTAGAACAAGTTCGTTTAGACATACCCAAACTGGAAAGAGTGTGGTAAGCAATTCAATAATTCTCTCGTATTGGCTCATTACTACAGGCGTATGGCGTGGAGCATCTCCAGAAATGTTTGCTTCAGCTTTGCACAAAATATTTCGATTCCTACATACATCAACTAGTTAAAACATAAAAACCTAGCCCTTTTCTTTTCAACACAAACAAATGCTCAATATTATGCCAATTCTGATATATTAATACAATATCTCATCCCATGACAGTTTATTGTAGCATTTAAAACACGAATACCAAAAGAAACCTGAAAAACTTAAAACATAAAACCCATAGCCAAGAAATTACTTGGAACTCTCTCTTACATTGTAACTGGGATAATTGACAGGGACGTCGAGGAGCTAACGCCAACACACCGAACTCCTCCTCCCAAATCCATCGTCAATCCGCTCTCTGCTCCTACTCTGCCACCGTCTAAGCATGAAAGCTTTCTGGTCATGGCGTTTACAGCTAACCAAAAAACCAGGCTACATCAAAATCTTCAACAAGAACAAACAAAAAGAGAAGAAAGGGCACCTACCGAGATGGGTTTGTAGCCTACTGGCATATGTAAAGTGTCCTTGCCGGCTGAATCTGTTCCCAACTTCAATTTTGCAACCTCTGTGGAGGACGGTCGACATGGAAGCCATCGAGGAAGACACGCGCGAAGAACGAACAGCGAAGGCAGAGAGCTAGACGAAACAGCTCCAAACTGAGATCTTTCTTCAGAATCTCGTCTCTTTCAACGAACTGCGGCAAGACCAAAGACTAGGGAGAGCTTGAGCAGGGGAACCTTGAAACAGTGATAGCTCCGAGTATCGACTGAGGGGGCCTCTTCCAAAAGATCAGAGCTCCTGGCCACACGTTCCCGGCCCGATTGGCCCCGACGATTCGGATAGGAGATCCAGATTGCGCGACCCCGCCGGACTTGGGCGGCCGTTTGATTTGTCTGCTGATGTTGAAAACGGGTCCGTAGCAACGGCTTCCGCAAGGTGCAGGAACTAGGCCTGTCCGGATTTGGATCGGATCGACCCAACCCGAATCCAAATTCATGAACCACGGATTGAGTCAATCATTGGATCGGGTCATAGTGAATCTGGATCCTCTCAGATTGAAAATCGGATTTACTAAGATTGCAAATAATATACACAATCATAAAATTCTCAAAATTAGGAGAGAAAAAATTGAGATAATGAGATAACTAGTTTAAAAAATCTCCTCAAAGAGATCATAAAAAATAAAATGAAAACAAAATCAGTAAGAATAAATAGTTAAATAGATGAGCAGACAGAACAAATGAAGGAAAAATAGATAGAATAGATAAACAGAATTCATGGTTTCTAAACTACTAAATTGACGAAGCTATATTTTCAAGCTAATAAAGATATTCATATTCATAGCAATCTAAAATATGATCAAATACTAATACTTTTGAAGATGATATTAGAATAAACTAGAGTAACGCAAAAAATATTAAAGCTTTATATCTACAAAAAACTAAAAAAGCTCTTATATTGATAGCAATTTCATATAGTCTTAAGCATCTTTAATATCTTCAATTTTGGTCTTCCATGCCTTCCTTCATGTTCTTTTCCTTTCTTAAAGTTTATTTTTTTGCACCTTCAGCTTTGCTACCTAGTATAGAATAAAAAATAAAAAAATTATTATGACATTAATTCAAAATCTTTAAATTCAAAAATTAATTATAAAATATACTTTTATCAATTGATTTAATCCAGTCATCTGTACAAATCATAGCCTCCACAATAAAAGGATCCAATGATGACCGCTCTTCATCTATAACTCTTCCTCCAACACTAAAAGCTGCTTCAGATGCAACAGTAGTAGCAGGTACAACTAATATATCTTTCTCCATCTTACCAAGAATTGGGAATTTTAGATTATGTATCTTCCACCAATCTAAGATATTAAACTGACTTGTAGAATGAATAATACTTTCTTCAATATATAAGTCTAACTCAGATTTCTGATTATACCAACTGCCAGTACCATGTGATTGATTATACCAAGAATGAAAGCTTTCCAAGTCACTTTCATTTTGATCACTTTGAACTGGTTTACTTGAAGATGCATTACCTTCAATGTTGGCGCTGCATGTATCCATATCATAACATTCAGCATTTTTGTATTCCCAATATAAGGCATAAAGTACATTTCTTGTTCTTTGTATGTATTTATCATAATTAGCCTCCCCATGAATCTTCCTGTAATAGTATTCAACAAGATGGAGCTTATATCTTGGATCAAGTATAACTGCTAAAGAGAGAACCAAACTGCACTCATCCCAATATTTTTGAAACTTCGTCCTCATAGGCTCTGCCATTAACTGTAATTCTATGTTCTCATGATTTACTAAACTATTTAATTTAAGCTGAATACGACAAATATAAATAAAAAATATATTGCATGTAGGATAAGATGTACCAGAAAAATGCACAGTTGCCTCATAAAAAGTCTTTAGTACATCAAATAAATCAGAAGCAATCTTCCACTCTTCATCACTTGGATTGTGTTTGTAATTTTTGTCAACCAATTGGAGACGACTAAAGGCAGTTTTTAGAGGCAAAGCAGCTTCGAGCATCAAAAAGGTGGAGTTTCATCTGTGGGGAACATCTAAAGGAATCTTTTTTTTTCCATTTAGCTTCAATTGGCTCAGGACATTATCAAACTTTTGTTTAGCAAAAGCAGATTTGTGTAAATACTTTACACTGTCACGAATCTTACTTATCAATCCACTAATATGCTTTAAGCCATATTGTACTATCAGATTCAGAATATGAGCACTACATCTAACATGAAATAGGTCACCACTAAATGGTAATAAATTTCTTTAACACAACCAATTCTTAAAACTTCTCACCATAGCGTCATTATTTGAAGCATTATCAACAACAAAAAAAGCTTTTTATCGATATTTCATTCTAAAGCTACTTGTAAAATGCACGCATGGAGAGTTTCAGCATTATGGGGAAAGTCCATTCTTCTGTATACTATAATTCTTTTTTTCAACTCCCAACTGATATCAATATAATGCAGTGTTACGCAAACATAGCAATATTTTGATGCTCAGATGTCCATAAATCTGTAATGAGAGTAAATCTAGATTGCTGTAGTTCAATCTCTTCATATATTCTCTTGTTCTCTTGCTTATAAATATTAATAATGTCAGCCCTTAAAGTGTTACGAGTAACCATTTTAAATAAGGGCTGACAATCATTAATAAAATGTCTAAAAAAATCATGCTCACATATCCTAAAAGGATAATGATGTTTAATGACTGCAAGAGCAAAAATTTTTCTATATTTTTCCTGATCAAATTTTCAATCAATAGGCTTAACTTTCCCATCAATAGTCTTCTGAATCTGAAGAGTTTGCTGACCTGAAGTGGCTGTTCTCTTAAGACATCTTTTTAAATGCATATTAAGATGAGATGTACCTTTAGAACTGTTTGCACTAAAGTTTCTTTTGCAGTGATGACATATGGCAACTTATTGACCATCTTTATTTTTTGTTCTTTCGAATTCCAATCACACATGTGAAGTAAGCTTCCTTCTTTTACTTGATTCATCCACCTCATTTGATTGCTGTTTAGCAATATTTTTTTAGCCTTTTTCAACATTTGAAGCAGGAGTACTCATTTCTTGAATTTAATAATTTAGTAAGCTCATATAATCATATAGTAATACGGTTAAAATGCGTCTCATTATTACTTCTCAATTCTCATTCTTAACAAGTGAATCAATAGGTAAAATAGCATGATTCTTGTTTTTTTGATAGTAAAATAGCAAGATTTTTACTGAATGAAAATGCAGAACAACACAAAGCTGGATTGAAATTTTTGACTCGCCAAATGTCGATTTAGGGCTAGTGCAGAGCTGGACTGTCGATATCGTTATGGAACTCAGGAGATGTGCCGCACTGGCAATGCGGCTGGGACTTCTTGATCACGCAGAGGATGGGCGGGAGTCGGAGATCCAGGTAAGAGGCCTAAGTGGCGGGAGTCAGACGACAGGTCACAGGATGCTTAGGTGGCCGATGGGTCGCGAAGTCGCGCGGTCACTACATTTGGTTGTTGTGGTGTCACAACTCACAAAGTGGCTGCGTTGTGCAGTCGCAGCGTCTGACGGTCGCTGGTGGCGGCGCGCCGGCGTCAAGCGATCGTTGCGTCGCGTGGTTGCTGCGTCGAGGGGTCGCGGTCGCTGCTGGCGGCGTCGCGCGAAACACAATCGCTGCCTCACTGGTGGTGGCTGCGTCGCACAGGGTCAGGAATCAGGATCACTGGTGGCTGCGTCACGCGATCGTTGGTAGTTGCGTCGCGGGGTCGGGGTCGCGATCGCTGGTGGCGGCGTCGCGCGACTGCGAAACACAGACGCTGCCTCGCTGGTGGTGGCGGCGTCGCACACTCGCACGGGGTCGGGAATCTCGGGATCGCTGGTGGCGGAGGCTTGCGAAAATTTGGGACTCGGGAGTCGCCAGACTCTGAGACAGGTGATTTAGGGTTAAAAAAAGACCTGGCCCAGTAAATTTGTTATTAATTTAATTTTATTTGATATGAATTTTAATTAAATATATAATCAGTAAAATTAATGATATGTAATAGTTAATATATGTTAAAATTTACTTAATAATATGAAATAATTAAATATGTAAATGGATCGGGTCATTAACGGATCGGATCAATAGTAATCCAAATCTAATCCTTTTAAATATAATCGGGGCGGGCTAGTAAACGGATCGGATTGACGGGTCAAAAAAACTCCATTTGGGGGGTTAATTGGATCGGATCTCGGATCGGATCGGATCATGATCCGATCCATTGACCGGCCTAGCAGGAACCGACAGCCTGCGAATCACTGAAGAGTATTTGGGTTTGAAAGTAGGGGCGGCAATTTGTACCCATACCCGATTAAATCGTCTCGACCCGCCCCTAATGAGATGGGTATAAGTACTCAAATTTTACCTGCGATCCGCAACCTGTCCTACCCTGTTTCATAACGGGACGGGTACGGGTATGAATCAACTATGCCCGCCCTACCCCGCCCAACCCCGCCCAACCCCGCCTAACCCCGTTATGCATATATTTTTATTTATTCTTATATAGGCTTATAAAGTCAAATAAAAAGAGCGCATTAAAAATGAAGAAATGTAAGGCCTTGCTTTTATAGTAATTCACCATGTGGCTACAATTTTTATTATTTCAAATAGAGTAAAATAATTTAATTTTTATTAACATTAGTGAGGAAACGGAGCGGGGCGGGGAGGGTACAGATTTGTGAAAACTATAATAAGGGCGGAGCGGGTATGGGTATTTATAAACCCAACTCAAACCCGCCCCGTTATCATTCTTATTTGGAAGCCTCATCACATCTTCCATCTATCAGTTAATCACAAATAAACAAACACGCACACTTTACGCATAATATTATAAAAAATAATACTACACATCCACAATAAATGATCCTAAGATTCTGCTCGGCAATTGATTAAAAAAATAATTTATTCTAATCATAACTAAAATCTTACATTTATTTCAAAAATATTTTTAAAAATTATTTTATATCTTATTCTATACAAATTTCAATATTAAACAATCACTTCTTTTCACATTCAACGCAATTTTTAATATAACTAACTCACTTTATTTCATATCATACACATTTTTCTAAAAATTTTCACAAAAATTTTTCAAACCATCTTTTTTTTTCTCTAACCAAACAGAGTCATTGTTCTATTTGACAACTAGCTAAAAAAATGAATTATTTTAGCCATAGTTAAAATCTTAAATTTATTTTAAAAAACTTTAAAAATTATTTTATATCTCATCCTACACAAATTTTAATATTAAACAATCACTTTATTTCACATCCAACATAATTTTTAGTATAACTAACTCACTTTATTTCACATCATACGCATTTTTCTAAAAATTTTCATAAAAATTTTTCAAATCATATTTTTTTCCTTCATTCAAACAAAGCCTAAACTTTAAATTCAACTCGGATTCCTATGTGATAATGGTGTCACTTAAGTAAAAAAAATAACTTTTATCTATGTAGCACCATTGTCACATAGGTACCACATAGAAAATACTAGTTAAATTTAAAGTTTAGGGTCACTTATAGGGGCTACAAAGTATTTTTCTATTATAAATTACATTTAGTTGCTAAGTGATCAAATAGCCTACTCGATTAGCCAAATAGATTATTTGATTGACCGATCTAATAATCAGGTAGCTAAGCTAATCATTCATTTACTATGATTAGACAGTCCGTTTTGCTACCAGATCAAGTAGATATTTATTTAAAAATTAGATATAACTTGAGGCCAAGTTAGTATTCATTTGGAATAATAAGTATCGTATATAACCACATTTCTAATTGATATTTATTTGATTTCAGATTTTACTTAGATTTTTAGATAAATACTAATCTAATATCTACTTGTCTATTGGCCAAACAAATGGTTCGGTCAAAGCAAGCAAACAGTCCAATTAGCCAATCTGACAATTCGATCAGTCAACTAGATTTTTTGGTCGGCCAACCAGATAGTCTATTCAACGATATAATATTTTTTTGCGATATTATACATGAAACAGAGCCGTTCATTTGCGTGGCTCTCTGCAATTGGTAAGTAGATATATGACATGATTTTGGGGGTATGGATATCAAAATTTGGATTAATTTAGCGAAAAAATATTTGGGAGTGAATTTAAAAAAATAAGTTGCGACTTTGCACCTATCAAAAAAAAGCTGGAACTTTGCCTTGTTTGGCAAATGCCCAAAATTGGACAAAAAATATAATAATAATATTTTTAATTTATTATAGATTTTAATAACTTTATTTCACATCCAACACAAATTTCAATCTTAAAAATCAACTTTATTTCACATTTAACACAAATTTCAACTTTAAAATCAACTTTATTTCACATCTTACACACCTTCTAATATTAAAATAACTTTTTTTTTCATCAATTATATAAAATAAAATATTTTCTCTTTCTTTATCCAAATTTATCCTCCAACCAAACAAAATTGAAACCGAGGTTTTAAAAATCAAAAAAATCAGAAGAATGAAAAGATTAAAATTTATAAAATATAATACATAATATGCATGTTTATGATAATATAATAATTTAAAAATAATGTTAATAAAATATAATAAATAATAATATATAATGACGTGAAATTATATTTATATAATTATTGCATATATATATATATATATAGTATATATAGATATAATTGAATTATTTGATTAGCGCTCTGTATTCTTGTTTAAAAGGTTTTAAGTATGATATTTTGGTGAGTACAAAATTAGGTCTTTAATTGAAAATGACCAATTTTTTTATTTACCTTAGTTTGGGCCAGAGAACTAAATGCAATTCTGTAGATTGTACGAGCAACACAGGCAGCAATCCAGAGCAAAACTCAAGGCCTATTGAAAGCAGCTACATGTAGCACCGAAGACACCTAGTAGAAATGTTGAGGCCAAGAGCAGAACACAATGTTGAAGCACATCATCACATTACTTGTTTCATTTGGAAAATAGTAAAAATTTCCTTATAGTAAGAGATGTAGCAACACTAGACTTTAACTTGGGAGAAGGGTATGCCCCTCCCCAATGATTTTTATACAGTTTTGAAAGATGGTATAACTTGATGTACTCATGTAATAATTTTTTGTTGTGCAAAGGCCTAGGACATCTTTCAAAAAAAAAAAATCCTCAAAGTGATGATCAATTAATAAGCAGTAAATAGATTTAAAACTTCAGATTTAACAAACAAACTGAAGTCACCAAACTGAACACCAATTATTCATTCATGAAGTATGTTTACTCCTCTATAAAAAATGGAAAGAGACAGATGAGTAAATATCCAGAGAAAGAGTAAAAGAACCAGAGAACTTGAAAACATTTAGGAGAGAAAATAGCTTTCAATCTTGAAGCTTCTCTCAGGAAGGTAACCATTGTGATGCCGAAAGTAGAGGGAATGAGGGCGGCGAAGGAGACAGCGACGGCTTCAGAGTAGGAGAAGACAGAGGAATCGATCTTCTGAACGTAGGGAAGGCGAAGGCGGAGTGTCTTGTATCATCGAACCCACAAGGTTAGAATTTAGAGCCCTAAATAGAGGCCTTGCTTGGCTGCATTGGGTTAACTAAGTTAACCTACTTAACCTCAATTAACCCAGCCAAACGATTTCCAATATAATTTAACCCAACCCTATAATCCCAACCCCATATCGCCCACCCATCCCAGTATAATCTCGCTAATCCTAACGGTCGCTGGGTTAATCTCTCGTGTGATTCCTCTCTTCCATCCTCATCTCCCACCACCACTGGAGCCCCATTACCGGGTTATGCAGAGAAGGAGTGGGAGTGAGCGGGTGATATCTCACCTTGGAGTAAGCTGACTGTATTATTGATGCGCCTGCTCCACTGGATCAACGGTTTTGAGAATCTTGACTAGTACTATCTTTCCTACTTTATTTCTGGCATTAATTTCTAGAATATTAACTACTTGCTTTGCAAATCTGTTGAGAACTTTGACTAGATTGGGTATATGTGCACATCCCATAATTTCTCTTAATTATTGGATTGGTGAATTTTTATTCTCTATAATCTTCTATCCTTCTTCTGATCATTATAATGAGTTCTCATGATGTGATTTGGGCATATGAGAATAACAGATTTTGATCATGCAGATCCCTTCAAAACTAATTTTTATTTTATGAGAATTTCTACTCCACCTGATTACATTTATTTGCATGCTTTGCTTGCACATTGAAAAGAAAATTGCTTTAATTTTTAATGCATCGTGATTGAATTAATAGCAGGTTGCATTCATTGCAATATATATATCCACTACTAATTTTTTATTATTATATGGGTTCATACTATTTGATTATATTATCTTCTCTTTAGTATTTTATCAACTCAATGATGTGATTTGGGTATCTGAGGATAGTAGATTTTGATCATACAAAACCTTTCAAAACTGATTTTTATTTTATGAGAATTTCTACTCCTACATCTGATTATATTTATTTACCTAGTTTGCTTGCACATGCAGAAGGAAATTATTTCAATTTTTAATGCATAATGGTTAGATTGATAGCTAGTTGCATTCACTACATGCCCACTGATAAAATTTTGTTGTTAGATGGGTTCATACTATTTGATTGTATTATCTTCTCTTTGGTATTTTATGTACTCAATGATGTGATTTGGGCATCTGAGGATGATAGATTTTGATCATGTAGAACCCTTAAAAATTGATTTTTATTTTATGAGAATTTCTACTGTTACACTTGATTATATTTATTTATTTAATTTGCTTACAAGTAGAAGGAAATTGTTTCAATTTTTAATGCATGGTAGTTAGATTGATAGTTGGTTGCATTTATTGTATACCCACTGACAATTATGATAGCTAGATTTATTGGATTTAATAATTGAGTCTCTTATCTCGATTTCTTTGATCTAGTGTTCATTTAAAAGAAATGACTTTATATATTATTATATTTCTGTACTTGTTCATATTTCCTCTTTTAAGCTACACTATGCAGTTGCCATCTAATTGTACTTTTTGGAGAAAGCAATATCAAATTTTATTAAGGGGCGTTTGGTTCATTGTTATCTTGGTGTTATGTTATGTAATCTAGATGTCATGACATCTAGATATTATTTTTTTACTAATAATTTTATAATCTAATAAAAGACTATTTGTAGATGTCATTAAATTAATTTCTCTACATAACATAATATAACATCAAGATAACATTGAACTAAACGGACCCTAAATTTATTTCTGTGTTTCCTTATAGTTACACTCTTTTCTTGCAGTTTACTTCTCAAATGATGTAATTTTACATTTGATTGCAATCTTACTCTTATTGAGTAATAAGATGGCAAGATGATTTTGCAAATAAACATGATGATAGAGTGCACCTAAATCTAAGATGGAACTAACATATTTAAAGTTATTTTTATTTAAATTCTAACTTTGTTTGCCTCCATTATTTCTGTATTTTCTTATAGTTATACTCTTTCTACATTTTCAAATTAATATCTTGCATTCCATATTCAGATTGTTGTGCTACTTTGTAAATAATGTGGTTTTGGATTTGATTGCAATCCTATTTTTATTGAGTAATATGATAGCAAGATGATTTTGCAAATAAATTTTAAGATGGAGTGAACCTAAATCTAAGATGAAACCAGTATATTTTTATTTTTGTTTAAATTCTAATTTTGTTTGCCTCCATTCTTTCTGTATTTTCTTATAGTTATACTCTTTTAGTATTTTTAAATTAATATCTTGTGCTTCATATTTAGATTGTTGTGTATATAAAAAAAAGGGATAATTAATGCCTGCTTCATTTCATGTGTACTTTGATTGTGTATTATTGTTGTATGTATCCTTTCTTAATATACTTCATATTGTATTATAGATTTTATTATGAAAATGTGAAAAGCTTTCTTAAAATTGTAATACAAATATTATTATTATGTCAAATTATTGCTATTTGTGTTTATATTTATTGTGTTAATTTAATATAATACATTTTTAGTTATATAGAAAACTTAACCCATGTTACCTATGAAACAGATTTTCAAAATAAATTTTAGAAATCTGGGTTAATAAACAAACATAAATTTTTAATTAACCTGACTAACCTAGTACTAACCGGGTTATACCAATCTTACATAATTTAACCCAACTTGACTAACTTAGTACTAATTGGGTTACATTTAACACCAAAGTTACAATAAAATATCACACGAATTTATAATTTTAAATTGTTAATTTTTAGATTCTTAAGTTTTGCTATGATTATCAAATAGATTATTTTTATTTTGGGATAATTAACTGCATGCCACACAATTTCACTTTATTTATGCGTTACTCATTCATTCTTAGTTAATTACGCTATGCACATTCAAAATATTATAAAATCTTACATACACACACTTAAGTTAAAATTTAATCAAAATCTATTTGAAAAAAAAAATATTTCATTAGTAAATTATTAAAATTATATTTTTACTCTTAATAGTATATATTTTTTTCTTCCTCGATGTCACACTGGAGCACTGATCTGTCCTAAAATCAATTCACGTCACGGATGTTTCCTTCCCTTACCACAACTTAAACATCAAAGTTTTAAGATTTTCACTCAAAATATATTTAAATATCCTTAAAATAATATGATGAATAGTTCAGATTTTTTGTAACCTAACTATAGTTAAATTATTGAAAAATTATAATTGCTCATTATAATAGAAATAAGTGAAAGTGTGTGTATGTAAGATTTTATAATATTTTGAGTGTGTATAGTATAATTAACTAAGAATGGATGAGTAACGCATAAATAAAGTGAAATGATGTAACATGTAGGTAATTATTCCTTTTATTTTTTATAGTTAAAAATTATTAAAATTATTAAACTACTATTCCTAACTCTCAGGTCTCACCCTCTCTCATCCCCTCCCTCGTGCTGACGCGTCAGTACTCAGTAGCAAGATGGCAAAGTGGCTGCCCTCCCTCTCCTCTCCTTCTCTCTTTTCCTCTCTCTTTTTCTCTCTCTCCCACCAGCAGAGAGAGCAGCCACCGGCGGAGGGCTGCGGGGGGTTGCCCACCACCTCCTTTCTCTTTCTAGATCTTTCAGTTGCAAGATCGAATGCGAGATCTAGAGAAAGAGAGAGAGGAGGGGACAGTTGGCCCTCCTGACCCCTCCGCCCCCTCTGTCGTCGGTCAGGTGCTCTGCTTGCAGGAGAGAGAGGGAGAGAGAGAGAGAGAGAAGGCGATCAAACCCCACCTCCCTCTGTCGACGGCACGAGTCTACCCGCTCTGCCGATGGCCGGCCTCTTCGCCAACATGTGAGGGAGAGAAGGTAATTTAGTAATTTTAAAAAATTTAATAATAAAAATAACTAAATCGATTTAATAACTATTATAAAAAATCAAATATTAATCATTCGTAATCATACATCTGCATGATATTATATCGTAAATTTAGAAATAATTTACCTTTTTATGAAAAAAAAATAATGAAAACTTTTAACATATAATTACTTAATTTGTTAATTTTTAATAATTTTTTTATTCTAATTTTCAAATAATTAAATATGAGTTTTCAATTCTTGCCCATTTTCGTAATAAGATTAATTTAGTCATATCAAAAATTAAAATTATTCATTTATTATAAAACTTTAAAAAAAAAATGTTAAATTAATTTTTATAATACTGTACATAATTTTGAATATAAAAGATTTATTTTCAATACGAGCCTGGTGGCAAATTTCTTGAAATATATTCATCCTATAAATGAGATGCATCCATTTATGAAATGCAAGAAAGCCATTAGAAAACTAATTTTTCATGCATGAAACATATTTTACATCTAATTACAAAAGAGAAAAGAGAAAAAAAAAAAAAGAATTTGCAGAAACAATCTTTTTCTTGTAGTTGCTGACAGCCTCGGATCAACAATGCACAGAACTTATCTCCTTTGGAAGTTCAACACCTTAATGGCGAAAGCAAAGACAATTGCAAAAAGCAACGGGAATCCGATTTCCATGACAGCAACGGCTCCCAAGAAATCATGCTTGTAGCCAAAGTAGTCCTTGATGAACGCCTTCACCGGCTGCTGTGCATCCTCCATCCAATCATCGAGATCTCCGAACTGCGAAACACTCAGACCATACAAGGTCCAAGCAACCGGGCATGCCCAAAAGTACCATCTCCACCAAACAGGAATTCTCTACAATCAACATTGTGTTAGGAGAGTCATATCTAAGGAGAACTAACTTGAGGATAATATAGAAGTAATGAGCACCTTTTAACTCAAAAATCTAAACAATAAGTAAGGATTATATTTTGTATGTTAACATCTCAACTTATCAATCATCGAATGCGGAACAATTCTCGTTTGCATCCCATCCCAACACATTGGAGTAATATCATGTTATAGCAACAATGAGGAAGAAAGGAAAAGCCTGTCAAAAGACTTACAGGGCGTGGGATTACGAAGCCAGCAAAAAGGTTCCATATTGCATAGAAGGCAGAAGCTACTATTGCAGCTATGTCAGAGTTGGGAGTCAATGAGACTGCCATCATTCCATAGTATGTGAAGTATAGGAATGTGCAAAATGTGAATAAGAGGTACCACAGAAATTTCACTAGCGTCCACTGAAAATCCATCATGATGTACACAAGAGCACCGTATACTACTGATTGGAACAATGTGTAAGGAACTTCGATTGCCACCTGAAATAAGAGAAGAAATGTCAGAAATTCTGTAGAAATAATCCAATAAGGATCAGAGTCAGCATACATTACCTGCGCAAATGCATACGGTAGAGGAGAATACATTCCTGCAGCTTTCTCTCGGTAGAATACAGTTCGTTCGACATCTACTACTGGTTGTACGGTTTGAGAATTTTGCACCCCAATGAACATAACGGCACCATACATTGAGCCCAGAGCATTGAAAAGATCTTGTTTTGTGCTCCTGCAATGGCCCATATCTCAGTTTTGTTCATTAAACTACATGTAGAAGAGTAAGGTGAGAGGATTGAAAGCATAAGTAGAATGCGCACATACGTTTTTGAGCCAACTCTCCAAAAAATTGTGCCGAAAATGAATGCTGTCACTGTTGTAAAGAACATTCGTATGGCACCGTATGATGGATTTCGCCAATATGACTTGTATTGTTTCCAAAAGCAAGCAAGACACTGACTGAAAAAGGGCTGAGAAAATTTTGCAGGAAAGTAGAGTTCCTTTGATCCCAGAGCAGGAGTGCTGAGCTCACTAATCAAAGCTTTGTTTCTCCTGCAAATATAATCATCTTGAGATTCAAGTTGCCAAAATGTAACCATACTTTGTTATGTAACAAATAACAGTAAGGGGGCAGCAAAACTTTACCTGAATAGATCTGAACTTTTATAAATTTCGGAGAAGTTAACCCCCAAAATATCTTCTTGTGCGAAGTTAGTGACCTCCAACATCCAAGTTGCAGGATTGTATCCATCTTTTATTTTACTAACCCCATTTACACCCTGAGAAGCATGAATAATTTCATATGATATCAAGAAATTTAATGATGGAAAGTAACATAATATATTTCACAATAATTACCTCAAAGTATCTAATGAGTTCACAGGAATTACGTCCTAATGGCCCTACGTATATCTCCTCTCCTCCACGTTTCATAAGAAAAAGCTGAAACATGCACAAAAGCAATCAATATAGAGCTCTTCATCATCTATGGAGTGTATGTCATTGTATTCGAATCTTACCTCATCAAATGCTTCAAAAATGTCGATACTAGGTTGATGTATTGTACACACCACAGTTCTGCCAGTGTCCACTGTATTTCTAACCGTTCTCATTACTATTGCTGCAGCTCTAGCATCTAATCCAGAGGTTGGCTCATCCATGAAAATTATCGAAGGATTGGCAACCAGCTCAACAGCGATGGTGAGTCGCTTGCGTTGTTCGGTTGACAATCCATTGACACCGGGTAATCCAACTAATGCTTTCCTCAATGGTGTTAGCTCAACTAGCTCCATGACCTCCTCAACAAACATCTAAAGTAGTATTTTGGCAATTAGTACTTAGCAGATACATGTGAATACTCTTATTAAAGCAAATGCAAGCACAATACCTTTCTTGTGTTTGCATCTACCTCAGGTGATAATCGCAACCATGCAGAGTAGATAAGAGATTCATAAACAGTCACATGTGGGGAATGGATGTCATTTTGTTCACAGTATCCTGATATTCGAGCAAAAGTTTCTTGTTTTTTTGGATATCCGGATATGTTGATGTTTCCCTCTATATATCCACCAGTTTTTCTGCCAGCAAGAACATCCATAAGAGTTGTCTTCCCAGCTCCACTGATTCCTACTAATGCAGTAAGAACCCCAGGCCTAAAAGCTCCACTCACTCCTTTAAGAAGCATCAATCGATCCTCTTGAACACCTTGAGCTTTCATTTCCTGCAAATTCAAAAAGTAGCTGTTATGTCTTTGGTTAATATATTGAGTAAAACGCTCTCATTAAGCATTAAGAATCTTACTGCTGGCATGTCCACTGAATACTTCACATCGTCAAAGGTTAATGACAAGGGCTCAAATGGAAGTACCATTCCCCGCTTCCTGTTGGTATCAGACTCCATGCTGATTTCTGTCCCTACCCTTCGACTCCCATCTCCTCTTTCTGTAGTCACACGAGCTCATTTAGATTTAAGTACTTATAATTCTACCACTATAAGTGAAGGAGTTACCAACCTTGATGCTTCCTGGAGTTTCTTCCTCTGGATGAGAGCTCAACAACCGCTCCCGTATTGGACTCCTCCTCATTTAAAGTCTCCTCAGATATCACTGCTGTACCTTTACCAAATGCTGCATGTGGTGAAGCCATTCAATCAGATTTTGTGTTGCCAAGCTTCAAATGTTAGAATTTTAAGTCCGAAACTTACGGTCCAAGAAAGTGAGAGCAGCAGTGTAGACAACATTGAAGAGCAGAACATATCCAACTAAAGCAGCCGCACCAATCCAAAACCATTTGGATTCAGGAAACAAGCCTCTGGACTCTAGAACTTGGACGCCTATTGTTTTGTTGCTTTTAGTTGCATCAACAACCTGTTTGATAACCAGAGACTCTTAATTTTTTCACCATCAAAAGAAGTTTTAATCAATTTAGAAGAAATCTCAAAGTGCTCACATGCTGCCATTTGTTCCCAAGAAATTCGTTTACGGTAATGGCATTCTGAGCATACATCAAGGGTGAGGCCCAATAACCCCATATCCAGAATTTCTTGATATTCTCTGTATAGGGGAATAGAGGAAGTCAAATGACCAGCTTAAAAGATTGTGTAACTACAGGTTTGGCCATAAGATATTATAAATATATCTTAGGTAAAATCATACCTCGGGATAGTATGAATCCACCAAGAACTATGACCACTAGTTGAGCAAAGGAACCAAAAGAGTTTGCCACAGTCATCTCTCTACCAATAGCAGCAACTACACGAAAAAGTCCTGAAGCTGTCTGACTTAGCAAAGCAAAAAGGAGAAACTGCCTAAAGAATCTGCAGGAGCAATGAAAATTTTGTTATGCTTAAAACTTGCAAGAAACCATGCGTCTGTTGGAAGGTGCTAAGCACAATACTATCTAATATAATGCGGTAGAAGAGAAAACTTGAAAGAAAGGAAGAAATTTTAACTTGTCATCTTCTTTATACTTAAAATGCTGATTACAAAGACTATTTATACTAAACAAAGTGACTCTTAAACTTCCAAACGTTCATTAGGTTAACAAGACTCATTTAAAGCTAATAAACACATAATTTCGGTTTTATAGGGTAGCTGAACAGTCTTCACTAAAGTAGCATCCAATTAAGTCCGTAGCGTCTACCAATTTCGCCATATCCCCCCCCTGAGACAAGGATTCTGTTGTAATTCCACCCACCTCTTTCAACTTGATTTGATCCTCTTCCCTAGGGATCCCAGATGAGGGAACCCTAGCAGAGCCGCCGACTCCAACTATCGTCCATGTACGATCCATACTAGATCTGACCAACTGCCCATCTTTAATCCGTATTGCGAGCGGGCCCCTGTTTGTAAGTTCAATCTTGCCGATTAGCCATAACTCCCTCTACTAATTTCTGATTGTGTAGCCGTTTTTTACATTGAACTTCTGACTTCAATACCTTTCCATCAATATATAATTTAAAGGAGTTTAATCAGCCATTTAATGCCAGAATTAAGCCAAAACATGACCTTTGATTTCTGAAACTGCATCCTGCATTAATCAAGTTTAATTTCTAACACTTCCCCTTAAACTTGATCTTCTCATCATTCC